>APFE030615050.1:38553-83268 GCA_000404065.3 Pinus taeda | reverse complement strand
TGCTAGACTTGATGGCGTGAGCCACTGTCTTAGAGATTTTCTTTAGAGGGTTCTTGGCAAGTTTTTTGTAACTGCCACTGTTGTGAAGATGATCTAACATCTTCTTACGGTAATCATCTTTGTCGAGGATGACCGTAGCCCCTCCTTTGTCCACTTTAAGGACCACAATATCCTCATTCTGATTTAAGGACTTTAAGGCATCGAACTCCTCCTTACTGAGGTTCCTTCGAGGAGGTTTAGCCTTCCTAAGGACCACAGCACAATCTTGCCTGATGGTGTCCTTAATATTATCAGGCAGATCTCTAATTCCATGCTCCACGTCACAAATAATGTCATCTACAGGGATTTTTCTAGGGGCAAGGGCAAAGTTTAAGCCCTTGCTTAAAAGACCAAAAACAGACAGGGAGAAGGAATAGCTTGAAAGGTTAACAACCTTACTATTCCGCGAAGACGAGGGAAGAGAGACCTTTTTGCAAAGGTCCTCCTGCTCATAAATATTGTCAGGACCCGCATTACTATCTGGACATACCATACTCTTTAAATAATCATTTAATAAGAATCTTTAAATAACCTTTAATATTATTTTATTGAACCCAATGTTATATAAATGAATAAATTTCTTTTAATACTATTCACCCATTTATTATTATACCTAATTTCTCTTATTCCTAGAAATAGAGTATTATATTATTATTCTTAATATTATAAATATAATAATAAGATTAAATTTATTAATATAATTTTGGCCCAGGTCCTAGAGTCAAAAGTAGCCGTTGGAGTCTAAGCTCAGTCAAAAATAGCCGTTATGTAGCTGTTGGAGTCTCTGCTCAGTCTATTTAACTTGCTAGGCCAGATCTGTTTCTTTAACTTGTCCTGATGATGAACCACACTAGTTGGTTCGAAACGCGTCGACAAATATCTTTTTCATGTGATTTACGCCGAAGCTCTTCTTATAACCTAGTAGATATATTAAAATTTCCCCACTTGGAGATTGACGCACTGATGGAGCAGAGCGTAGAAGGGATGGTGACAACACTATAGCCAAAGGAGTGGATGTGAAAGGTGGTAAAAGCTGGGTTGCTCTATCTCTTGTCTATTCCTCACTTTCTCCGGCCCCCTATCACAATGTTGGTCATAAGGTAGTTACTCTGTTTGGTCCATGAGAAATATTATCTGTCGGAAAACCCATCTGCATCATAGCTGAACTTGTTCATAGGGTTTCACACCTTCCCTATGAAGGAAGAGACCCTTGGGAAATTGTGGATAGAAGTGGCAATGTCGCGATGATAGACAACCTGAAAAAGAAGTATAAGCTTGAGAAGGGGCAGTGAGGATACATCATTGATAGCATTTCAGATAATGTAGTCTGCGTCGCCACCCAGTTGTTGGCACAAAAAGTGATGTGAAAATGTCGTGGCACTGAGGTTCCGGTAGTAGTCATTACACTCACTGAGGAATGTGCAACTAGAGAACGGTTCAATTGGTCACAGTTCCTTTGTGAAGAATTTCTGACCAACTGCCGAGAGGTTTAGGAGGAGGGCAAGACCTTCCATTATGCATGGCTGCTCCTGTCCATTATGTTGGTAGCCATTGAATTATCCAAAGACATCCAGTTTCCTGTCTTGGACCAGGATTAGCCAGAAGCCGCTAGACACGCTTCCCTTTGGGCGACAAGGGATGCTAGACGAATCCGGAACATCAAAATCTTTTAGATACTAATGGATGCGAATGTGTGCCAATGGATTAATGTGAAACCCCACCTGTCCAACGAAATATATGAAAGCATGAAGCATATTTCCGAGTTTAAAGTGGACATGCATTGTATCTACATCAGGGTGCGCAAGGACCCGACCAGCACATGGACCTCACTTCCCTTTGCTGCCATTGATGACGCTGTCGATGTGGTGGTGGATACCTGACCACCAGCATGGTGCGGACCAGAGGCAGTAGAGCGCAACGAGGTCGCTATCTACAAACAAAAGGAGGAAGCTAAGCACGCCGCATAGCGAAAACGAAATGAAAATCTTGCCGCTGAGGTTCAGGCAGCCCAGGAGGCGGCACAAATGGTAGCAGGAAAGACACCACCAGGAGGGGTTGGGTCGACAACAAAAAAAAGTAGTCAGAAGGCACCCACTAAGACGGCCATGGAAGAACCACCATCAACTACTACGGATGCCCCTTTAAAGTGGCCAGCACAACTAGAACGGTTGAAGCCACGAAAGAAGGCAAAGGCGTCTACGGCAGACAACGAAGTGACCACCTTAACCGAGGGTGATCTAAATGAAATAGAAAACACCATTCTGGATGCCACTCAGGATGTAGTTGACAAGGCCATGTCAGAACAACAGATTGTGTTGGGGGAACCCTGTACGCAGCTACAAGAACTTGGGATAAGGATCATGCCAATCAGCACCAGTGCTACTCAGGAGGTTCCCGGTATGACAGCCACTGAACCATTGTTGAAGGCTCAAATGGATCATTCCATCACGATTCCAGTAGGAGTGATGATCACTGCAAATGTGAAGGACCAAGTTGTGCTAGGATGACTTACAGGGCTGGGACTAAATGTGGTTTCCCTATCGTGAGAAAGTTTGCAACAGTTTCAGGACAACGCCACAATGGAGCTTTGCGCCAGAGAAGGCCGTGTCGAACAAGTACTCCGAGAATAGAATATTAATATAGAATAACTACGCATCCAATAGGATGAAGCGGTCACACAGAAGCAACAGGTGGAGCAGTTAGTAGCAGAAGCCTGCTCGAGTGCCCCTGAGCTAGAGATTGGAGTTGAGCTGCCTATTGAGACACGAATACGCAATTTCGCTACCGGGTTCCGTCAAGCCAAGGAGTAGGCCGCGTGGATTCAACTGGAGCTCAGTTTGCAGATCGAGGAATTAAAACTACAAGTTTTGCCGTCGATGCCCGCATAGATCACCACATAGCACAAAAACATCATTACCTTTGGCTGCGAGATGCTCACACGTTCAATGAAGGAATGTCTTGATCTGTTAACCCAGTCGATTTTTACGCTCAACTCCCTCTAGGAGGATCCAATACTTCAGCGATTGGAAACCAAGGCCAGGGAGATCCAGCAAGCCTAGGAGGCGATCAGAGGAACCATGCAGATCATGGCCATTACATAGTGCTTGGCTAAGATGAGGGAGGCCCAAGACCTGAAAATCAAAGCTGATGCCACCAAATAGAAGGAAGCGGTGATTAAGGCCCGTCTCTAGCCATGGCTAGATGAGGCATTTGCGGTCTCAACCACCATAGAGTGCAAAGTAGCACACGCGGAGACAAAATATGCCACCATGGAGCCAACAAAGACAAAGAATGATGTGTCGGCGATAGGTGTAGAATGGATACAACGAATGATGGAAGAGTTTGCTGCCAGTACAAGTGAAGCACAAACGCTGCTAACTGGTCTCTGTGAGAAAATAGCAGCACCAGTTGAGTGATTCAAGACGAGTCACAATGATTGTTTAGGGGGGACTGTTGGGTAGTAGAAGCCTTGCGCAATGGTCATGGGGCACAAAGCTGAAATTTTGGGTAAAGATAGGGTAAAGACTCCGCAAGATGTGTGGAGCACGAGTTGTAATAAATTGAGTCAAAGGGGTAGTTCGCCCAAAAATAGTGTAAAGAAATGTAAATGAGTCAGCTTGCCCATGGATCGCGGTCCATGGAAAGGTATAAATAGAGCGAGGCTCTATGGGTAGAGGTAGCTTAGGTTTTGGAAGGTAATCTTGGATTTGGCATGTAATGGGTTTTTGAGAAGGAAAGTCTGAAAGCGCCTGTAAGTTCGAGTCGAGGGTATTGGGTAGTAGGTAGAGGCTTTGCAGCTGTGTACATAGAGCCCTGGAAGAGTCCACAACTATGTGCATGGACCCTTGCAGTTGAATGCGCAAGGCGGATCTAGATGTATTGGTGATAAAGTGGAAATAAAGATAAGTTGCTTCTATAATTCTGTGTTAAATTTGAATTATCACAGATCTTACTTTTTTATGATTAAGATAACTGTTTGATCTATGCGCATATGCTTATGTTATGAATGTATGTGAATCTAATTTTATTCTAAGTGTGCAAACTGGTTAAATCTATTAAATGTTTGCTTAAAGACCCTGCTAAGAAGATCTGATTTAATACTACAAATAAACCCGGATTCGAATCTACAAGGAAGTAGCGCAACGTGAGGCTATAGAATGGCACACGAACCCTCTAGACCACATCTAGACATCACAAGGGCGCGGAAACCTGGTTCTAGCACCCTCCCCTACTACCTCGGGTGAGACTTCAGTCCGCGCTCCATGGGCTGTTGCCGAAAGGGCCAGTAGCTGCGGGATTTGTTTGGCTAAATAATTCTTCCGAACCTGGGTCAGGCCCATATAAGCCAAAAATCTCCTTTTTCAACTGTAACCATACTTTTTCTCCCACCTTGAATGATTTCCATGTGGTGTGTTGATCATGCCTCGCCTTATACATATTTTGTGACTTCTACATTGTTTCTTGTACCTGTAGATGGATTTAACTGATCTTCTCTATAATTTTTTCAGCCCTCAAAGCATCTCCTATAAGATATTCCCTCAATCCTCCTTGTTGCCCATATGGAATGTCTAATGGTGAAGGCAACAAATATCCAAAACAAATTTCAAAGGGGGACTTTCTTATAGAAGTGTGGACTTCTCTATTGTAAGAATGTTTTATATATACCATATTTTCATCTAGGTCTTCATATGCTTCTGGTTGTACCCCATCAGAAGTTGAACCAAAGTCTTGTTGACTATTTCTATTTCCCCATTTGTCTGTAGATGGAATTTTATAGACCTCTTTAACTTCATGTCCATCTTCTCCCACAATGTAGTCCAAAATGCACTGATAAACCTTATATCCTTGTCCAGAAGGATGCCTCTTGGTATCCAAAAGTGCAAGCAGGCGTGTCCAAATAACACTTTTGTTGTTTCTTTCTTGTTGATGGTTTTTTTACAGGGCATAATGTTATGAAACCAGCTCAAGAAAAAGATAGAAAAGATAGATCCACGCCTTAGAATTTAGCCTCTTCGAGGGGGCAACCTCCTTTACATTACATAAAAGAACAATTCTTGGATCATACAAATTAAAAGACCTCCTTTCTATATATAGGAGTCTAAGGGGTCATAACATAATCAGAGCCAACATAAAAATAATGATGTAAGGGCACAATAATAACAATAGTGGGCTTCTAACAATAGTAACAATATGGGCACTACATGCGTACATCAATATAATAAGTGGGTTGTGCTAATAAAAATAAGGGGTTACACTAGTAGTATAGGGGTCTAACACATAAGAATACACATCTTGTTGAACCTATCAACTACCATGAACAGGTAGTCTCGTCCCTTCCTGGTTGTCAGTAAACCTCCCACAAAGTCCATGGAAATGCTTTCCTAAGGAACACATAGCCCATCATTTGAAATTTCTCGCCTTTAGAAACACCTCATTGAAGCAATTGCTTATACACCTCCTTGAAGCCCTCATTCTCTGAATAGGCCTCTCTATATGCATCATGGGCGAATGGATCCATGCGCATAAGACTCTCCAAACCTGTAATATTTGATGTGGGTGACCTTGAAAGAATATCAACCAAGTTGTTTTTGCTTCGCTTCTTATACTTGATCACCAAATGAAACTGCTGTAAAAACCCCATCTACTTGTAATGCCTAGTCTACTGTAGCTTACTCTGGGCCTGCAAGTACTGTAACTGTTGGTGATCTTTGTGAATTACTGTCTCCTTTTCGATCAGATATTTCTTCCACTTCTTCACAGCTTGCACCATGGCATAGAGCTCCTTGTCGTAGGTAGGGTAGTTAAGGACTTCCCCATGAAATACTTCATAATGGTAGCATATAGGCCTTCCTCCCTGCATCAAGACAACTCCCATAGCATACCTACTCGCACCTGTGTCCACTTAAAAGGGCCACTGCAAGTTTGGTAATGTCATAACAAGTGCTTGATTGATATTCTTATTTAACTCCTCGAAAGCCCTCTCCTAACCTTTTCCCCACTGGAAAATATTGCCATTTGTTGTTATGGTGTGGAGTGGTGTTGCTACCACTGAAAATGAGGCTATGAATTTCCTCAAGTATTGTGTTTTTCCAATGAAACTCTTGACCTCATAAACATTAGTAGGCACTGACCATTTCATGATGGCCTCTATCTTGGAAGGATATATCTTCAACTCTCCTCCACCTATCATATACCCCAGATACACCAAGGATTGTTGCAAAAACTTGCACTTCTTTATCTTTGCTAGCAGTTTATGCTTCTTCAATGTTTCCATCACCCACGTCAAATGTGAAATATTCTCCTCCTAAGTAGCACTATATACCAGTATATCATCCAGATAGATAATAAAAAATGAATTTATAAAAGGGTGCAATACATCATTCATTAATATCATAAATGTAGTTGTGCATTACATAGGCCAAATGGCATGACTAACCACTCATACAAGCCTTGTCTATTTTTGAAGATGGTCTTCCATATATCTTCTTCTTTGACTTGAACCTAGTCATATCTAGACTTCAGGTCTAGCCCGATGAAATATTTTTCTTGCTGCAACTGATCCAACAAATCATATATCTTGGGCAAGGGGTATATTTTGTTGAGCGTGATTTTGTTCAACCCCCTATAATCTATAGACATATTCCAATTCCTATCCTTCTTTGGAAAAATTATAATGGGTGACCCACATGGTGATGTACTTGGTCGAATGACACCCTCTTCCAGTAGCTGCTGCAAATATTTTTTCACCTCATTTTCTTTTATAACTGATTGCATGTACAACACAATATTCGATAATGGGGAGTATGAAAATAATTGGATCTCATGCTCTTCTTCTCTCTTAGGTGGTAACCCTTAAAGTTCTCGGAACACATCCTTGTATGTCTGTAACAACTCCTATAATTATTGTTTATGTTTCTTATTACACCCCTCTAGGGATTCCTTGCCTCTTATTAACTCCTATCTGGATTGAATTTCTCTTAAAAACAATAAAACATATTTCTTGTTGGAACTGATCAATTTCTTGGCTTGGTTGGAACTTACCAGTGAAATTTTTTAATTTCGTTTGTGCGCATTGATGATAAAAGATTTTCCATCCTTGACGAGCTAGTATTTGTTGGCTCTACTCATGAATTTTGCATCTCGCATGTACATGTATGGAATCCCAAACATGAATCCACATACATCAAGGGGAACCACATCTATATCTACTTCATCAATTAAATTAGCACTGATAGAAAATCTGATTTTGCACTGTTTAGTTACCTTCAGCTTTGCATCCTTATTTACCCATCACAATGGATATGGGTTTGGATAATCACAAACTGCTAGCCCCAACTTCTTGACCAGCTCTTCTGTAATGAGATTCTCCTACGATCCTGAGTCAAACAGAGCATCAACCTTTGTCTTCTTAACCTGTATCTTTATATGGAAGAGTTTGGTCATTTATTTATCTTCCTGTTGATGAAGGCTACTCAGATTCACCTCCTTCTGCACTGATCTACATACGATCTTCTCATCCATGTCTGCACTACTTTCAACATGGCTACTAGAATCAATGGCCATGGGATTCTCCTTATTATTATATTTCTTCTTATTCTTCGGGTTTAGCTTTGGATGCAACTTCTAACACTTCTCCTCTATATGGCCATCAATGTTGCAATGGTTGCAGTGGTTGTTGGGATCTTTGCACTGGTTTGTTGTGGTTGTCATCCTTTTATCTTTTCCCCCTTTTTTCTTCTTCTTTCCCTCCTTAGAAGCATCATGTTGCTCATTCTACTTCAACCCACTTAATTCACTCTCTCCAGGCATATGTTTTCAAGGTATTGTGCATGTATACAAGTCCGGTCCACCGATTTGGGCTTAAACAACATCACTTTCTCATGCAGATGGCGGTGCAGACCACCTAAATACTTGAGGAGTACATTTGGGTTCTTTGGAGAGATACCCAACATTATGGCCATCTTTTTGAATTATGTGGTGTACTCCTGCTCGCTTTGGCCTAGATTTTTCCTCAAGTTATGCTAGTGGATCCAATGGTCCTCTATGTACTCGATGAGATAAAATTGTGACTTAATGAGGGTTTTGAAATTATCCCACTTAGACACTGGAGGTTCTACCTCCAACCTTAGGGTTTCCATGTGACTCTCCCACCAAGTCAGTGCATGGCCCTTTAATTTCAGCTGCGCAAATGAGATATTTTTCCCTTCCTCGATCTGATGGACGTTAAAATAAACTTCCAGTTGTTGCAACCAGTTGTTCAGATTTAGAGCGTCGATCTCGTCATGGTACAACTTGATATCAACTTTTTCCTCCATTTTAAATAGGGATTGATTCATAGCACTTAAACGAAGTTGATATTTTCGGGGTTCTTTCTTCGGTTGGTTATTCGTGTCTTCTTGATCTCCCAATCACACTTCTGATTTGTCCTCTGCATTTGAACCCCCATCTTCTCCAAATATCCCAAGGTTATTGCTCAGGGCTTCTTGATGAGGTTTACATTGCAATTTATGTCTGCAACTTGTTGTTCCAGCCGCAAAAACCGCACTTCTACGGGATCACAAGGGTCATTTATAGATTTGCTGGCCATGATTAGGGTTTTACGATTTTTTACCCGACCGAACTAGATCCCCTACAAACTCCACAAAATACCCAAAGAAACCTGTCTCTGATACCAATATGATCCGTAAATTGTCATGAATATTCCACTTGACAGTTTGTCACAATAGATCTAATACTATTGTATGAGAAATATGAAATTCTAAACTTACAGTTTTATTAAACTTTAATATCTATATATTTAACTATAATTAGTGCATGCATGTGAATGCAAATTATGCAGAAAAATAGAGAGTGAGAAAATAAATTCACACACACACACAAATAAGACACGAAATATGCTTTGGGAAACCCTTTCGGGAGAAAACCTAGCTGGATGGTGAGGTCGCTTCGCTCTCTTTCTTTATCTAGAAATATGACTGCAGGTACAAAGAAGTAAGGCCTGTGGCCCATGGGCAGCTACAAAAACCACTACATTCGTCAAACATTGAATTCTTTGTTAAAAACACTTATCAACAATGAATATGAATGTTGGATATTGCACATTTTTTACCCTAACACTCCAACTTTGGACCAACTGCAATTACAAATATCTAAAGAAATATTTATGGGTGAAAATAATAATAAAAATGAAGTGATTGATGGCTCATTGAGGGTTTTCATCTCTTTTCCTTGTTTAACCTGCATAAACAATAAACTAAACATGAGAGCTAAAGAGAAAAGTAAGTAACAACCTAATGCACAAATAAAGAGAAGGAAATAATTTTGCCTTTTATGTATTTGCTTGAAAACCAATTAGATGCATAGTGTGAAAATTGAAGATTAACTCTTGAATATGACAATACATATATTCAAACCCTCTTCTCTATTCATAATTAAGTAGACTTATGAGAATTAAATCTTGCACCATCACTAAATCCCTTTAAAGCAAAATGATATGCAATAGTTAAGAATAAAGTGTTGGAGATTTGGAAACAAAATCTCAGGCTTGAAACCAATCCAATAGCTTGAAAATAATCCAATATCCAAGTCCAATAACTAGCTTAATGGAATGAATGTACAATCCAACCTTCACAATTATTATGCAATTAACTTGAGTAAGAATGCCATGAAATTTTCATGAAGATTTAAGCCTGAAGATGCACCTTAGAGGATGAGGATCAAGTTAAAACATGGTTGGGATCTTCATTCATAATCATGATAGTCTAGGAATTTAAATGTGCATTAGTAAAAAAACAATTTTCCAAAACCTAACATGTTCAACGGAATAAGAGCTAAAGTGAAGAAAGGACATCATCTTCACGTATGCAATATAAATTCATGCTTTGTGAATTGAAATGCATGTCATGTAGACATAAAGCTTGAGGGTCATGGGGCTTAAAATGCATCATTAGAGAAGAAAATTCCCTAAACCCTAAAGCATCAATAAGATCAAGATCTAAGATCAATCAAGGCAAATATATACAATATGCATTGTGCATGCATGAGAAACCACAAGATTTGATGATAGTTGGGTCAATTAAGGACTTTGACCAATTCAAGACATAAGCAGACCTGTTAAACCTTGAAAAGCAGAGGGAGCCCAAAATTTGGGTGTTGTTGTATCAACCACAATAATTTTTTAATAAGTCACTCTATTTTATAATTCTTAATTGGTGGTATGGCTTATTGATTGAGTTGATTATAGATTTACTCCATTTTCTAATTCTATAATTTTACTTCTATTTTAACTCATTAATTTGGATTTCCTATATTGTAATTCCAACCAACAATTTTCTAGTATTATAGTGTCTATTCAATCCATTTCACCACATGTTTTTATGTTATAGGTCAAGGATTGAAAAAACAATTTGATTAAGTCAACATTTTAATTTACTACTAGTGTGTTTATTTCAATGAAAGGTTGATTTCATTTCCTACAAAGTGTGTTTCCTTTTTGTAAAGTGTGATTTCCTTTTCTGCCATAGTGTTTCCTTTCAACAAGTGCGTTTTATTTCCTTTCAACAAAATTTGATTCCTTTCTACAAGAGTGTTGTATTTAACATTTCAATTCTTGCAAATGTGAATATTTCAATTCCTTCAAGTGTGCAATTCATTTTTCCTGATGGATTGATAAAGAACATTAATGTCTAACTATATAATACTTAACAAATATTGCAACTTCACTAATACTTACAAGATTGTATTAGTATATATAGTGCACAATAGTTTGCAAGTTACAAATAAACACCATAATGACAATTAAATGTACAGTTTCTCATTTATCTACTAAGGAAATAGAAGGTAATTGAAAAACCTGTCACTTTTGGTGTCATTTCCAAGGATTAGTTAATAATACAATAGTTATTTTTTACTTGGCTTGATTCAACCAAGTGTATTCCTTTTATAAGCTTGGTGCGATGTGTTTTTATACAATTTTTTCTCTAAATTGGTTTGTTTTAGAAATCATGTCTCTTTAAATTCCCATGGAAAAAATTATAGATCAACAAGGTAGATTTGTTAGCTCTGTTAAAAATGCCCACAAAAGTACCAGTGTACGACAATCACAAGAGGAAAAGGGCACACTCGGCTTAACTATTTAACTCCCATAGCTAGCTCTCTTACCAAAAATAAGTTTGAATCTTCGGTTGAGGGGCCTGCGATCGTGTAAGCCTCATCTTATATATAGAGATATTTTCCCCTAAAGGATAGATAGAAGAATAATTCCATTCCAAGGATTCGATCCTTCCTAACACTCCCTAAGAACCTTTAGTGGAAGAGGGAAATTTTCATTGGCTCATGAGGATCCTATTAAGGAGGAGGCATCCACTTTTGAATTTCCAATTTGAGAATCATAAGAAGGAACTATGATAAAGAATATATTGCATTCAACCTTGCCCAACTTCCATGGTTTATATAAAGAAGATCCAAACACCTTCCCGTTTGAGCTCAATGTTCTTTGTAGGTGCTACGATTATGCATAAGATGCCAAAAAGTTGAAATTTTTTCTTTCTGTTCTCAAGAGTGATGCATTGCAACTTAGTTCATGCATCTTGGTAGAGATAGTATCCACACTTGCGCATAAATGAAGGGAAGTTCCTAGAAAATATCGATATTATTATAAGGACAATGATTGGATGGAGGAATTCTTCAGAATGACTCAAAATGAATATGAATTCATGAAATACTATCTTGAATGATTCAATCACAGCCTAGAGTAATAAAGACAAGGAAAATTGGCTCCAGAAAAACTACATGTCCTGTTGTTGTGCAAAATTAATGACGATTGTATTGATCTCTTGAACATGATGGGTGGGGATATGTATCCTAGTAGTATTATGATGTCATTCTTGAATTGTGTCAAAAATATTCTAGAGGGACATCAAAGACTAGGAAAGTACCAAGAGACATATTGGATTATTATTATTATTTTTTTTCTTTTATGTCTAAAGGAATTGACAATTGAGCTAGTCTCATGCTTACATGACGTGGAGTCGATTCCAACCACTACCATTATAACCCCCTAGATGAACCATGCCATTCCCCAACAGATGGCCATAGGTAAGAAACTAAGGATTTAAACATGGGACCTTGTACTCACATTTTCTTTACGTTTTCATAGGCTTGCTAAGTGACCTCCCTCATGAGGGGGCTTATTATTATTTTGTTTTGTTATTGTAACGCCCACGTGGGATTTGAATCAATGATATTTTTAGGAGTGTCTTAAAAATGCACCCATTCACCATCAATTTAAAGACCCATGGGCAACATAATGGCAGAAATTAACATAGGTTTTGGTAATGAAATAACTAGAGCTAAGATTGGGAACATGCTATAATAATTCAAGAATATTATACTTAATGCATTAAATTCTCCATTGGACATGCTACACTTGAATAAGAATAAGGAAGGAGAAGAGTTGGATTTGGAAATATTTTTCCCAATGTCTAGGAGAAATCGCTCATTGAAGGAATTCCTACTAGATCACATTGAGGTTTGTGTGATTTGTAGCCAGGAGCATGCCACATTATAAAGTCGATGAACCTAAGCAACTGTATTTTGTCTCTCAAAATCACCCATGACAGTCCAAGCCTTAAGGAATGATCCAAAATCAATATCAATATTATAATTTGTGCTCATTTAGTCTATACTTGATGATGATGTAGTCTATAATTGCTAGGTTACATTGTTGCTTAGTCCTTATTTCAAGGATTGTTTCTACTTCTAGTATGATTTTCCCTTCTTTATTTTATCTTTGGTACACTTCCTAAGTACAAATGAATAACATGGTTATGATCTTGATTAGGTGGAAGACCCTTAGGCATTAATCCAAATACCTTGGGATGGTTGTTAACAACATTATGGATATTCAACGACATAGATGATATTGATGTTTGAACATTTAGTGAACATAATTGTGTTATTACACCCTAGTTCCCCTTTTGAGTAATTTTTTTATTCCATTAGAGATTATAAATTTAGAGGATTTCCCTTGGATGCCTCTAAGATCAATTTCCTTTCATTTTGAGGTAAATCTTATGAAGATTTTTGAAAAATAAAGATCATTGTTCCCAATGATTGTAACCATTGGCCCCTTGATACAACATTAGCACCACCCATTTGTATTGTTGATCCAAATGGCTCTAGAGAGGCTCAAAAATCAAAATCTTCTACTCTTAGTGAAATCTAGTCCAAGTCATAGATCTTGTCATTTTGAATCTCGTGGCACAAATGACACCTAAATCTGTGTTTGTTTATCTAACTTATCGTAATAATAAGTTCACAAGTTAAAGCGTAAAAGTAAGACCCTTAAAACATACATAGTAGTTGATTGACCAATTAGCCAGTAACACATGGCAATCCATCATTCACTCTTATCCTTGCAAAAAGACAAAAAAATTAATATTAAATAACTCTTATATAAAAACAAAACTATTTAATAATAGTTATTAACCATATAAAGTCAACAACCCATATAATAAAAAGGTCATTAAATATATATAATCCAACTCATATAAAACCCCCAATTCAAAAGAAAAAAATATTAAAATAACTCATGGTGGGTGGTTATAATACCAACGTCTATATCTATTAAAAATGTCCATGGGCGCCACTCATAATCTCATCTATCCTTCCAAGACATCAGAGTCAATCCTAGACTTTAAAAGGTAATGTTCCAGCTCAGGACTTGATGGTACTCGATGGTACTCGTGTATTAATGATAGAAGTGGGAGTCATGGTACTTGTGTATTAATAATAATATTCAAATTAATTAAAACATTAATTATGAAATTCAAAGTTATTATCCATTGTTTATATACAGCTCTATTAGGATGATAATAATTTCTTAATTTAATCATAGAAACTTAATTTGGTCTGCAATGAATATTCAATTTGGTAAATGATTTAATTGAAAAAAAAATATTTATTTTTATCGACACTGATAATAACTTTTTAATTTAATCAATGAAATATTTTATTGTAAATGTGCATTCAAATTTGTTAATCAATTTAATAAAAAAATAGTTATTTATTTTTGTCAATTAAATAAGTAAATAAGCATTATCTAAGTTTGAGAAAAATGTTTAACATAAAAAATTGCATAAATGTTTAAATTCAAGCTACGTTTATAGATGCGGGAATTGAATTGGGATTCAATTTCTTTCAAAAATGATATCATTTTTTTGAAAGGTTTTGTAAGCTCCTCCCGATACTTGGTTATTTCACACTAAGCTTTTTGGTAAAAAAGAATGCATCGTTGGAGATGTTCTCATATCCAATAATCTTAGAAGCTAAACCCTTCCCATGAATCACTTTGGTTTTAAACACTCAGACCGTAGTGGCTATATGACTGTTAACAAACTTTGATGAGTCAAAAGTTGTCTTCATCAGGTGATTAGAGTGCATCCTAAGAGGAGGAAGCTAAACTTTGATTATGGTTAAATTTTTTATAAATTAAATTTTAAAAAGAGACAAAAAGAATGAAAAAAAGTTGCAACACGTAATGTTTTATTCAACATTCTTTTCTCTTACTTTAGGGGTATGCTAGTATATTAGTGAACTTGAGAGAAATACATAAAACCGTTTGAGTGATTATAATATATGTAACAAAACATAGAAAATTAATAGATAATGCTCTATTCAACATTAGAGCATTCACTTATTTCACTTTAGGAGTATGCTAGTATATTAGTGAACATGGGAGAAATACATAAAACTGTTTGAGTGATTATAATATATGTAATGAAACATAGAAAATTAATAGATAATGTTCTATTCAGCATTCCCTTCTCTCACTTTAGGGGTATGCTAGTATATTAGTGAACTTGAAAGAAATAAATAAAACCATTTGAGCGATTATAATATATGTAATGAAACATAGAAAATTAATAGATTGATTCTTAGAGAAGAAATTGTGTCTCTCCCTGATTGCTATCACCCTATGTCTGTTGTCTCTCTCTTATGGCCTTCTTCTCCCTTGTCATATGAGCTTTTCCTACCATTTTTTTGTTCGACGGATTGAGGTCAGTTGAACATTGAAGGATACAACATTGTCCAACTATGTTTTCTACTGGACTATAAACTTTGGGGTAGGCCTTGTCATAGAAGTTCAGTGAAACTCTGCCTCCTTCTGCAAATACATAGACAAATACCCAGAAACTCGCATCTAAAATAAACAAATTTCTAATGGATTTATTTGTCGCCTTTCTTAATGCATACAAGAAGGCTCTATGGGAGCTATTACAATTGCAGTCGGTAAATAAGAAAAAGTATTGTAGTTAGTATTCTAAACAATAATTCAACATGCCATACTGCAAAATAATTTTTTATATAAAATAGTGACATGTTTCAAAGCCCAACTATAATTAAATGATTTTTTTATCTCCATACATTGTCTAGATCATGGAGGCAACCTTGTCATTTCCAATTTTCATTCATTGGCACTTAGACACCTAGCGCATCGATGACTCTTCCATGTTTTTACATAATATGTACTATATTAAAGTAAAATGTATGCACATAGTGATGGCTAGAGCATATTCTTTCAACATCTTTGTCTCTAAAACAACATCATCATCATTTATATTATTACGAGAATGTGGTATCAGTGAAATTCTTAATTATTTAATATTAAATTTATTGAAAGTTATTAGTTAACACTAATTATTCATCACTAAGTTTAAAAATACCGAATGATACTTGTTAATGAGACAAACTTATTTTGAAGAGAATTAAGCTCAGTAATCAATGTATATAAACGTTCATTCTATTACATACAAAGCAAATCTTGTTATTAGTTTGACCACCAATTATGTTATCACATACAACTTTGGGTGTTAAATACCCAATGCATTATTTACTTCATTATTACTCATTTCTCTTTATAATTATTACAATAATTACATCATAAATATTGACACATTGTAAATGAATTCCATTTAAAATGTCAAAATATACCTAACACTAATTATTTTCATTATTATTTTACCATTATTAATTGTTACAATAACTCTATTTTAAATATTTTTAAGAACCTTAATACATTTTTAAATATATTTTTTTTTGTCAATTAAACTTCATCTATTATATTCTCATAAAACCAAGTATTACAAAATGTTTCTCTACAACCCCCCAAGCCTCATTCCGACTAGACTTGTTGGCAAGGGGAGCCAAAGTTTGCCAAAGATGAACCTATATAGTCATTATTTCCCCTAGGCTAAAGAGCCTTACAACACAAAAAGGAAACAAAAATATCCCACATATAGTCAACAACATATCAAGGAGGAGGATGGGGAGGAACTACAGGAGGTGCAACAAGAAATCCAACCCGTTCATGCATGTGGAAGTAAATGTGTTCAACTCAGGCTTCCAGATCACGAGGGCATTCTTTGGTTTGACGTTGGCTCTGGAAAAGATTGTCCAGTTGTTCCAGAATCTCATTTTGGTTGAACTGAATGTCATTCATGTAAGTTACCCATTCGTTACGATCCTCATACATGTACTCTATGAGAATGTCCATGTCTTCCTAAATTCTTATAATTTGCTCTGCGATGGACTCCAAGGAAGTGAAGCATCCACTCGTCTTGGGGAACGATATAGAGTATGAGCCACCTCACCTTTGTGATCATCCCCTACTAAATTACCTAAAGATGAACTTTGATTGTTGGTTTAACGACCTGCAAAGACCTAATGGCCACCCCCATGGTGTGGCCTCCCTTGTTGGTGCGACATTTCCACCAGAAAAGAGAAGTTTATGAACATGAGTTGAGAGGGATCCCCAAGCATCTGAACTGAAAAAAGGCAAGAATGCCAACCTGAGGCACTATGGGGCCATCCTCACCTCAGAGCGCTAGACCCCCAAAAGGAAGAAACCTTGAACAAAGATGAAAAGTTCAAACACCACGCTAACCAACTGATAACAACACCTTCTACAAATAAAAGGACAAACTTCCAGGTTCTCATGACTATCACCCACCTTACCAGAGAGTCTACCCATGAGGAAATCACCTGGGCCAATGGTAACCCAGAGAGAATAGGGGGCGAAAGAGAGAATTAAGCACATACAAACCCAAAACAATGAAAGAGGTGGCCATGAGAGCTTGACCAAGACAGAGAATATAAAAATGCCAATGCACATATAGAATCAAGCCAAAAACCAAGACACCATCCAGGGCATGAGAGATTGTAACCCTCTGACCTAGACACCTGAAAACCCCTTTGGGAGAATTACTAATGACACCCACCTGGGCCCAATTCCACACTACATATCACAAACTGAAAATATATGAGAATTCAACTACTTCACAAATTAAGAACCAACCGAGGACCCAAAAACAAGATAACTGGGTTACTTTCAATCGACAGAGGTTAAGGCCATCCTAAAACCCACATTCAAGATTAGCTATAATGCTCCTGAATTCCTAGCTAGGCTCGCCACAACAGAGGATCCCACCTCTCAAATTTGTGACAAAGTCCTAAGTGCTGATCTAAAAGGCGATGTTGAGTGACATTAACGCAAGGCGACTCACCACTACGCTTCAACAACTGATCTAAAACCCAAGCGAGAATGCATGGTTCCTTTCGATGTCCTTACCACTCTCCCTACTCCAAACACTCATTTCCCAAGTTCCATCAATTAAGTCCTTACCTAGAGCAACATTTAACATCTAATAACTTACTTCTAGAGAAGTTGAATGGTAATGGTACCGTCATCTTAAACCAAACTTTATTACCTACATGTCAGCCGCGTGTAATGAGGGGACAACCCCAAAGCACCATTTCCCTCCATTTTCCCACCCCCATTGGGGGATGATTAATCTTCATCTATTAGTTGCGACACAATATTCAATTCACCTGGGTCTAAGTCATTCGAACTCAAACGTTGTGCCAACAAGTGGAAAAATATTTATGGCGTGCCATTGATCCCCAGTTCACCAACCAATCACCAACCTTATTGCTAGATCACAAAAAATGGGAAGTGGTTCTAAACGAAAAACTTTGTAAGAGGGCATTTATCCGCGTTACTTAGGATTCTAAACGCCAACTTCGGACTAGTTTGGAAGGGGGGAGCCAACTATAAGATTTTGCATCATATGGATGATAATTTTTGAATCTCCGGTAATTTGAATCTTTGAGTGTCCCAGTTTGTGTGCAAGATTAAGTCCTTTCTCCATGACGCTTAACTCTGCAACATTGTTTGAAGTGATACCACAATAGCCTACCACTATATACCCACTGGTGAGCCCAAGGAATCTCGTAACACACCTCCATATCCATCTGGTCCTAGGTTTCCTTTGGAGCTCCCATCAAAGTTAATCCGCACAAAGCCCGTGAGAGCCCTTATGAAAACTAATGGAGACACTGGAGCTTCCTGCACAGTAGTTTGTTGGTGGAATATCATTTTAGTGGAGAAAAGGGTTTATGTTTCGAGAGGGCCCTCCTTTCAGTCCTCATCCCCCCATTTCTCAACCAAAATGGTTTCTCGTAGACTTTCCTTCACTAATTTCTAGATGGTGGGATTGAAGGATTGTTGATCTCGAAATATTTGTCGGTTCCATTCCTTTCATAGTTTCCAGAGGAGGAATCCCAATACCAGGTTCCATGATCTATTAAAAATCAACTTCTTATAGCTAAAAATTTCATAATTGTTGATAATAGTTAGTAGATCTTCTCGATTTTGATCAAAAGGTCCAAACAGAGTGGAAACCTCTGCCCGCACCTCTTCCGCTACCGAGGATGTATTCAGCAGGTGGTGCATCATTTCCACATAGTATTTACATAAGAGGGAATTAGGATGGGAAAATAAAACCCTTTTTGAGAAGCCAGTCCCATGTTAGGATCCACTTATGCCCAACAAGCCATAGAAAATGAGAGAATTTTGACCATAGTTTCTAGTTCCATACTTTGTCCCAAATACTTTGGCACAACATGTTATGGATGTTGACATGGATAAGATATGCCTCTCTAATGGATAATGAGTTAGTGGGTGAGTATTCCCATCAAAGTTTGCATCGGTCCTAAGAAATTGGGATGTGTCTCTCATGTAACTGCTGATTCAAGGCCTGCAAGCGTTCCGGGGATACCTCCACCTGCCAGTCACGATCTATTTTTTGAGACCTCCATTTAGTTTGATTGGTGTCCACTTTCTAGTAATATGCCACTTTTCCATTGCTTCTTTGATACAAAAGCACCTTGATATCTAATAGGGAATTGTCCTTGTCTAAGTGAGGTAATTTTTCTAAGATTCCTCCTAGAAGAGGGTGGACGAACCATCCCTGGTTTCCCAGAAGAAGTGATCCTCAATATGGTGGCTTTTGTGATAGGTCAGATTCTAAATGACAAACCCTGACTGATTGAAGGGATCTTGCAGGAGCATGTTCTGAGACCTTCCCTAGCCATACTTTTGAGTCTAGATTTGCTTCCACTGCTTTGTGCCTCCCCGTACCAAGGTTTGGAAATTCATGGAAATGTTTGAGTAAACATGACATTCTCCTTTATCTTTCATTTTCATCCTTTTACTTAAATTTTTAGCATTACCATGAAATGACTCAGGATGTTTGAGAGTGGTTCCAAATTCATTGGATTTCATATGGAGAAAGTAGAATTTTAGATTTCACTCAAAATCTAGCAAACTTAATATTTTTTCGGGATTTCAAGATTAGGGGGATTACAAAATTTCCATTGGATTTTTTCATGTACGAGGGTATGGAATTAGTATTTATTAAGTTGCACCAAACCCTCTATGTGCTTTAATGTTAGTGGCATTATTTATCAAACTCCTCTATCATGATGACTAAAAATGTATCCATCACTCAAACAAAATCTTGACATGACAGACTATGTTTTTTCTATCTTATTTTAATTCCTAAATGGTTAAATTGATGATAAAAACCCCAATATAGGAAAAATGAAATAAAATACTGATACTTATCCTTTAATCAGGCCTTGCTTCTGCCTTTGTTCTTTTCGTACACACATCGGAATAGCTTCCACACTCGAAAATCACCCAATGCCTTTGCTTCTCTTCAATCATGTACACATACACACACTGTACATCATAACATATACATCCACACATGTCATATGAAACCACATAATACATACGCCTACACTCGGTATACATCACAACACATACACCTACACCTGATGTATAACACAACACAATACATACTCCTACATTCGGTGTACAACATAATGCATACACCTACACCCAACATATAACACAACACATACACCTACTCGGTGTACAACACAACACATACACCTAGTGTACACCAAAACACAATACATACACCTACACCTAGTGTACAACACAACACATACACCTACACTCGGTGTACCACACAATACAAATATGTACATAGAGTACAACACATGAATACACATGTCACGATACAGCAACTATGCAATGCACATAACATAGTACCACAGGTACATAACACAACATGTACGACATGTACAGAATACCACATGTACAACATGTACACAACACTGCATGTACAATCATGTACATGACACCACATGTACACAACACCACCTACACAACGTGGACAAAGTGCCACATGTACACAACACCACCTGCACAATGTGCACATAACACAACATGTACACAATGCCACCTACACAATGTGTGCACAACACCACTTGTACACGAAACCACATGCACAACGTGTACACAACACCACATGTACACAACACCACATGTAGGACATGTACACAATGCCACCTACACACAGCGCCCCATGTAGAAAATGTACACAACACCACATGTAGATAGCACCATATGTACAACATGCACACCAAGCCATATGTACACATCACCGCATATGCAACATGCACAAAGCACCATATGTACATAACATCACATATCCAACATGTGCACAACACCACATGTACACAACACCACATATCCAACATACGCACAATGCCATATATACACATCACCACATCCAACATGTGTACAACACCGCATATCCAATATGTGCACAACACCATCTGTACACAACACTGCATAAACATCATATATAGAGCACCATCTGAAACCAACACGACATAAACAATATGTACTCAACATCATATATACACAATATTGCATGTACACAACATCATAGGCACAACATGTACAACATATACACAACATCATAGGCACAACATGCACAACATATACACAACAATAGTACTATATATCTAGAGACCACACATTGAATCTACCAAAAAACCTTGCTTCTAGTGTCTTCCCACTATCCATGCTTGTCCCAGCATGTTGTAGATCGTATTGCTTTCATTCAGATGATGTATCCCTCAACATAGCATGTCCATATCATAAACATACGCATAGTATAAACCAATAATATTGAATCATATCACATGGTATAGACCCCGCATATCTGTCAGGTTTCTCAACCCACTTTATTCCTCCTAACCAAGAACCTCTTCATTCCATTGACCTGCATAAGAAATCATTCCTCCACTAGCAAAATCCCTAATGATCTTGTCAGAAAATTACATATATACATATATACATACATGTGAACACTAGTATAAAAGTAGCCATGATCCCTGATGGCCCTGTCAGACAATGACATATATACATATATACATATAAACATTAGCATAAAACAATCATGATCCCTAATGGCTTTCACTCAATGACATACATACATACATATATACATATGAACATTAACATAAAACAATCATGATCACTAACAAACCTATTAGACAACAATATATATATATATATATCATAATCATAATTACAACATAATTACTAGATATCATAAGGTCAAGGTTAAGAGAACTCCCTTTATACATGCACAACATGCTCAACATTGAGAACAACAGTTCCCAACATAGCCAAGGCATCTGATATCTTAGATCCATTTACTTTACCTTTCATGTTACCTTTCTCATGACTATCATGTCACCATCCATTTACCCCAATAGACCCAACAAATTCAATTGGTTGTCATACTCTTGCCTTCAGCTTCCCTTACTCATGCACCGGGCTTCATCTGAGTCTTAAATTACCTGTTGGGTTTCATTCATATCTTCCCAAGCTCCATTAACTTTCCTCCTTCCCCAACCAATTCCCAAGACCCTCAAAACATAAAAGGTGAGACCAAGAAAAAAACAAGAGAAAACCATGAAAAACCAATAGCAATACAACACTGCAAACAAAGTGCCATGGCCCTGCACCAAACATAAAGAAACTGCAAATCAAGCACAAACAAGTCACAAAAATCGAAAGCATAAAAATATCGATAAACACCATGACTAAATCCCCATTGGCTCCCAAATCCTACAATGGAAAGCTCAAATTGAACCTTCTTCAAGATTTCATGGCTGCCTCTTTACCATGTAATCCCCTGCATCATACTGCCATAAACACATAATTGTCAGTGTATAATTAAACATAACAATATATTGGTTACCTTACCTTGTTGTGCAAAGCACATTTCTTTGTAACGAAGCACATCCATGCCAACTCTCAAGGGACTCCAATCCCCTTGACAGATCTAGCTATAACTAGAAACTAGTTAATATCCCTGTCAAGTATGTGTTCATGAATATACCACATATTCACATAATGTAAAATGAAATCAAGGTTAAGAAGACTTTTTGTACTTATGCAAAGAACTCATTCATTGGGAATAGTGGTTTCCAAACCTAGCCAAAGGAATTCTCACCCAATTCCTTTCTTTTACCTTTTACCTTGTTGTAATTGATTCTTACTATATGTTATCACATTAGCCAACTATTAGTTATATATGCAAATCAACTGTTACCTTGTCATACTAATACCAAGCATGTGGCCCTGCAACTGTTCACACATGTTAGTCACATGTTCCAAATATCAAGACATCATATCTATTAATTTGAAATCAACCTTTAACAAGACTAATAACCATGCCATAATCAACTCACAACCATTGATCATAATACTACAACTAGCACCCACTTACACTCAAGTACATATCAATTGTCTCAACACATATCATGTTAGTACAATCATCCTAAAAAAAGATCATTTATTCATGCAATCTTATAGACACATACTCATATCATGCAATTATTTAAACATTCAAACAATTTGTAAACACACCATATTCGATAAACCAAAAAGACAACATAATCAACTCACACCTCAATGTATCTCAAGGGAGGCTATCACATCTACACAAGTCAGTCCAAATTAGTACAACATAATATCACAATCATATTGACTCATACCTAGATATCATAACCATAAACATATACACATGCCAATCCAGATTAGCATGATACATATAACATTAATATCTTAGCTGCAATGACCATAATAATCATGCATATGACCACAATGCATATAAGAACAAGTTACTATCATCATGACTATCTGACGCATGTGCATATGACCACACTGATCAACTAGAATCTATCATACATGTAACCACATGATCTGAATTGGATCATTATATTTTTTCCATCCATCTCGATGCATTTGGAGTTGAAAAAGTGGAGGAATAAGCTCACGAGACCATTTTTACTAGCGGGCCCTACTTTGGCAAAACAAGGCATGAAACCTTTCGGGAGCATTTTGAGGCATAAAACGACGTTTTTGGGGGTAAAAATTCGTCGTTGTAGCATGCAAATGTTCATGATATTTTACACACATAGATATTTCCAATGGTGTAAGAAGCACATTAGTCGGAGTCCGTATGCAAAGTTATGCCCCTCAAAAGTTTAACTTCATGTTTTCACACCTATAATTTAGGAGAATGTCACGACAACCCCCATTGTTCATGGAAATAGGGCCAACCACATTTTTTTGATGTAAAATACTCTAGAAGAGACTATAATGTAACTCTAGTTAAGATTTGATGTTTTCAGACCTTAACCACTTGTAGGCTATCGGGGTGTGTTATAACCAAACCACTAGGAGGAAGATGTATTCCATTCTTTTGAGAGAATTTTGTTCCATAGTTGAGAAAATATAGTCATGAGAGATAGGAGGTATTGCACATAGAGAGTATTTGTGCATTCTAGTAGCCCACGGGCGACAAACATTACTTCTTTGTACCTACAACCATATTTCCAGACAAAGAAAGAGAGTGCAACGACCTCACCTTTGAGATGGGTTTTCTCCCGAAATGGTTTCCCAGAGTATATCTTGTGTCTTTTGTGTGTGTGTGTGAGATTATTTTTTCATTCTCTACTTTTTTGCATGATTTCAATTTGCATGCATGCACTAATTATATTTAAATTTACAGATCTAGAAGTTTAATAAAATTGTAATAGTGTAAAAATTTAGAATTTTAATATATTATTATCAGATCTGTTGTGACGAACTGTCTAGTGGAATATCCATGGAAGTTTACGGATCATCAAAAGAACAATATAATTGCATACATTATATAACCATAATTCTTATAACAATCATTAACCAACATACCTTCATTCCACACATACAATACCTATATTAGGATCTACTCTTACCTTGAAGTCTAGTGTTGCAACCATGTTTTGTTGATTTTCATCTCCTGCTCTATCTTAGCCAACACATTAGTATCATGATGATACAAACTGAAACGATGACTATAATAGCATGCATAACAATCACATAGACAACTAACTTGTATGCATGAAAACCACATTTCGCCCATCTAGTCCAAACGTTGAACCTAGAATCTCTGATACCACCCTATAACATCCTCCTCCCACTTTTACCCAAGTTAAGCAGCCCACCGGGTAAACATGCGATAAAGAGTTACTATGATATGCTTCAACCTCTTAAATCACCTTAAGGAAGTTGAATTGACAAACCAAAACCTTATTGACTTCCCTTAGGTGCTATAGGACCCCCAAGGGCTAAACCACCCTTCTATGTGCCCAAACCTTGAGATAAATTTATTTTTCACAGACTTGAACTCCCACTCGCATGCACAAGCTTACATCCATGCGATTGGAAACCTATAGTCACATGAATAATCCTACAAGGGAGTGGTTGCAGTCTTAATTTCACAGTTTCGTGCTTGCTATCGCGAAATATGTGCCACCTTTACAAGGATAGACTCTAGATCACTGCCCAAAACTTGATGAAACTTTCCAAAATAATGAATGACACAAATGCAAAGCCTTCCATACAAAATTTAGGCAATAAATTTACCAAAAAAGGCCTAATCATGACAAACATTTCATCAAACACATGTCAAACATGAAATCTACTAGTCATGAATGCATATATGAACATAGAGATTTAAAACTTAACTGAGAATCATCAAGAAGGTCTACTTCCCTCTCACAATAGTTGCAATAACATCTATTAGTTCATGCATTCATAATAATTCTATTTTCGCTACCACAAAACCCTCCAAATTTTTTGCCTACACCCAAATTTCAGAGCTTACTTTGATTTTAAGTATTGTTGCCACAATCATTAAGAGTTATTGCATGTGTTTTCTCTAAGTGTCTTTGTCCCACTTGCAAGGAAATAAAAGTGTCATCTTTTAGCATGTGGAATGTCACACATTGCACAAAAGCTAGTTTTGGTGGTTTAAAGGGGAAATCTTTGCGTAAATGAGTTGGTCTTACCATGTAAACATGTGTCACACTCATTTCCAAATTTTCAAGCACTGTTGCACAAGTGTCATCGTGGTCGTCGCAAAGTGTATCTTTGGTGTCACACTTGGCATAAGTCATCGCAAAGTTGTTGCATTGAGGTGAGGATGTTGTTCATGCATTCTGAGTGTTCCTTTTTGTGTCATCAAAAAAATCATGTTCAGAGTCATGCCTTTTCCCATATTTCTTTCACTGATATGACACTTAGTCAAATTGGGAAAACTCCCTAACTGAGCCACTCAACCTCTTTCAACCAACTTGAACTTTGCATTGTTCAGTCTCATCCATGAAGCAGTAGCCTTGCCTCTTGACATAATGCAATGCATAGTTTCTGCCTCCCAAAACTGCGACTGTGAAATACCAGTGCTCAGGCTCAACCCCCTAAGCTCCAAAACTACGCAATCCTTCCCTCTAGTTAGGCATGAACTGTGCATTCCACAGTCTTAGTCCTCAAGCCTCAACCTTGAGCTCCTAAACTTCTCAATTACACAATCACCTGGCCTCGTTGTCCTTCTATCACTGAGCATTGGGAAAAATTAGTGCTTAAGCCCTTAGCCTAGCTCCTTGAACTCCCCAATTATGGAATCCTCAAGCCTAGTCTAGCCTAAACTACACATTGCACAATATTAAGGCTCAAACTTGACCCTTGACTGCCTGGGTTGCGCAATTGCATAGTCACTGAGTGTCCCCCTCAGCCTTCCACCCAGTTCTAGCTCACCCAACGGATCATCATGTAACATGTTACACTAGGGGTTTTAATGGACTAATGTCGTGTTGTCATGAGTGAATTGCAGATGAAGGTACTCTATCATGCTATGACAGGATGAAGAGGGAGATGGAGAAGGAAATCATTCTATAAGATGCCTCTGTATCTGAAGATACAACTTGATCAATCAAGAGAAAGAAAAGGGACATCATTTTGCAACCACATCCCAAGACCTGATAACACTAAAGACTTCTCATCTCTAAGCCATATGGAGGAGGAAAACATATCATTCTCAAGAAGACACAAAACAAGCAGAAACAAAGAATGGCTTGGCATTGTCATGTCATTAGTGTCATCATTGGGAGAATTTTGAGGTCTAAAATGGGCCTCCTAAGAAAAATGCACAACCAAAATAAACTTTATAAGAACCAATATGATTCAAGATGATGATGTCAACCATGGGGGATGATTCACCATTTTTGGAGTAAAATAGTAAAAATAGTAAAAAATAGTAAAACAATAAAACTACTTTTTCAACTCATACTTTCAACTTATCTCCCTAAGGTTTCACTCAAATTTCAAGAGGGAGTACTCGCTGGATGAAAAATTTAATTCCTCATCCAAGGAGTACCCATGTTGCATACTTTAGATGGACCTTGCTACATGAAAAATGAGAAATACATGAAAAAACGTGATTGCAATCACATTTTTCATGTATTTCTCATTTTTCATGTAGTAGGGTCCATCAAAAGTATGAAACATGGATACTCCTTAGATGAGGAATCAAATTTTGCATCCAACATGTGTTTCTTCTCGAAATTTGAGTTGACCCATAGGGAGGTAAGTTTAAATTACGAGTTGAAAAAATAATTATTTCTTTTCTCCCTCTAAAATTTGATGATGTAATATAATCTTATTTTTTTATTTGCACTATTATTTTATAATTTCCTTAGGAGGCCCATTTATACCTCAAAATTCTCCTAATGGTCATGTCATGTCATAAGTCATCATATGCCACATCATTATGTGGAGTATTGTAAGTTCTTATTTGAAATGTATTATGAAGTGTAAGTCCAAAGGACATGTACAGAATGTAAAGAGCCATGTAAAATTTGAAAAGTCGCAATGAAGTCAAACAATCATGAGGGTAGTCAAAGAGTCACAAGGGAGGTGAAGGATCACCCCATTCATTATATATACACCCTCATTGTACAAGAAAAGGAATTTTCACCTTGGCTTCTCCCATAAGGCATTAGAGAGACAAGCTAGTTCTTTTAGGGAGCAAGTAGTGGCTCCAACACTCCACTATTGGAGCTCGTGGTGTTCATTGTATACATCTGCCTTAGGAGTTTTACTTAATATATGAAGCCTGATGGCCAACATGTTCTCGATGCATGGGTTATGAATATTTGTAAGATTGTTCTGTGAATGTATATGGTTCATGTTTTTTTTCACCTGTACTAAAGTAGTTGAACTATTTCAGTTATTTTAGTGGTTATTATATTGAGAATGTGTTGTAATGGTTGCAATGAACATCACATCTTTGTGGACTATTCCGCTATATGTTAGATGAATCTTTCTTGTTTATGTGTGTCTCTACTAGGGTGGTACTATTACCTCTCTCTTAAAGGATCATTTTCTTTTCCCTCCGCAGTAGAAGAACCTTCACACACCTATAACTGAACACTTACCATGCACGCCTACTTTCTTTTCAAAGGCACATATGTGTTCCTCTCTCTTGCTGTCATTTAAAGCTAAGGAAAATATTTAATAAAAGGCTAACTAGGTCATATTACGGATGGGGATCCTATCTCAAATGGTGTTAGGTATAATTGGGACCACATATTAGGAAGACCCCTTTGAATGTTGGCAGGTTCGACATTGTCAACATTTCTGGTGCTACAAGGAGGGCCACTAAAATTTTATGGTTGACAACTCTACCCACCCTCATCATACTTCTTTGGTCAAGACAACAACATTCCCAACACCTCCACTACTCATATTCCTGAAGTTGGTGGATCTTCTTAGCCTCGTCTTGAGCAAACTTGTGAAATATCTTACAAGCACATCCAAGCCATTCAACCTATAACCCATCGATTTACAAAATATATTGGATTGATCCATGGAGTACATAATCTTCCTTATTTTCCAAATAATAAAGCAACCACTCCTACAAGGATAGTGATCTCTACAGCCAAATATTTGGTTCTCACCACCCTTGAAGAGTTAGTAGAGTCTAAAGAAAAAATAGAGAAACCAGAGAAACCTCCATCTTTTAACAGGGGTGACAGAAACAACATTGTGCTCTTAGACAACAATTTCCGCAGGTTAGGTGGTTATGAAGAAGAGGAGGAAGATCCCTCAGCTTTCAAAGAAGAGGAGGAGCACAAAGATGAAGACATGGAAGACCAAGATCTGGATTGTCTTAGGGCCCACTTGCTCTATCGGGTAATTTACGCAAGATGTCAACAAACACGGAAAAGTTGCTAACAAAGTACAACCCTGAAAAAGCAGTCAAAGCACAAGACCATTTAGATAACTGCTACCTACCGCTACATATGCTCGAGGTAAGTTATGATGATGTTGCATGTAAAATTTTTCCTTGAATCTTAGACAGTATAACAGTTGTTTGGTACCATAGTCTTCATCCAAATTGAATTCATAATTGGAAAGGGTTTAAAAAGTTTTTCCTTAGAAAGTTTTCTGATGACAAAACCCCAACCATGTTATTAAAAGAGTTGGGAAATATGAAGGTGGAGTAGAAAGAAAAAGTTAAATATTTGAATCAAAGGTTCAACTGCATATTCAACAAACTTCCTATGAATACGAAACCTCATGACTCCATCACAATTGATTATTACACTTCTGCCTTACCAACAAGCATCACACAGTTCGTCAAGAGAACTACAAAAGAAACTTTGACTGAAAATTACGAATAAGCCATTGTAGTTGAAAAAGGAGTTGCACACAATTGGAGTCATTTTCGATGATGAAACATCAAAAGACCCCAAGGACACAGGTAAAATGTCTTAGGCCTCTTCAAGTAAGGCCAAGGATAAAGAAGCCACTGATCTCGAAAGCTTAACCTAGACCATCAAGTCTCTGTCCAATGAGCTGGGAGAGTTAAAACAAAGGTCAATCAAGATCACCATTAACTACAAGCCCCAAAAATTCAAGCTCCTGAGAAGGGATACCAACCACAACAACAACAAAAATCAGCCAACTAAGTCTGAAAAAAGTTCGAACATCGTGATGAATGTTGAAAGCATGGGCATGGACTAATATTGTTCTTTTCGTCATGAATATCATTCAGTAAAGACATGTCCACAATGGAATAATAGAATAAATTCTCCAGTTGCACACATCATTGACACAATATTTTCAGATGAGTAGACTGGGCCAATGGAAGAAAAGGAAGAAATTGTTGCGACTAAAGAGACTACGAGTGTTGGGTGCATAATGAATTCTTTCAGCGGTGCATTCGTAGCTGAAAATAAAATTTCCAAAGAACCGCCTCTGAGTGAGGACCTAACTCAAATGAAAAATAGTTAATATAAGTTGAGATGCAAGGGCTAGTTTCCAAACAAGAGATGATGAGGCAGAAATTGTAAGAACGCTTGTTAAGGAAGATCATACCGCCTATCAACTCAACTGAAAAGACTCATAATAAGTTTGGAAATACTGCTACACAAAAAAAAAAAAAGGAAAAAAAAAATGATGATAATAATAATAATAATTGAATAAATAAATAAAAATAAAAAAATAAAAAATAAAAAAATCTTTCGCCAATAGTAAAATAAAGTCTACCATTCTAAAAGTATGAAATAAAGTAACTCCTCAAGGCACTCCAGTAATTCTCGACGCATTGTATTATAATATAGTTGAAGAAATGAAGAAATCTCGTGCTAATATTTCAATCTTCATACTTACAAGGATTGTAAGCCAACGAGAACTACTTGTCTGAGCTCTTGACCAACCTTCCTTAGGTAATAATGCTTCTTCACAGAAGGGATATGGTAAGTCTTCTAGTCCCTTGGAGTATGTTCTTAATGCATTAACATTAGAATCTAACACACTCTACCCTCCGTTTTTATTGACGTTCGAAATTTTTAATTACAATGTACACAAATGCTTAGTTTATCTCGGTGCATCTTTAAACATAATTCCATTATCCGTAGTTAAGAAAATCAATGCTAAATGGGATAAGATAGATGCACATATTATTTAGCTTGAAAGTTCTCTTGTCCAAGCTGTTGGTGAACTCAAAAATGTTCTTATTTGCCTATCATTTTATCAGCGATTTCACTAGTGCATAAACATAGTAATTGTGGACATCTCGGAAGCATATGGTGTATTGCTGAATAGAGAATCAGAACCTTACATGAAGCACACTGTTACACCCTTCGAGGGAAATAATGGGCTAGTTTCTTTTGGAGATCTGATTTTTGGGAATTTCTTCTTGGAGACTGACCTTGGGTGCTACCTTGCTCAACTTTCCCCAGTCCCACCAGACACAAAGTTGGAACTCCTTCCTAGTGCAACTGGTTGAAATGATGCATGTACAATAGATAGTAGTAGTACTAGAGTAAGGTATAGTTCTTGTATTTATGATGTTTGGACTTTGTATTTTGACGGTTCTAAGACATAGGAGGGCTCTCGAGCTGGTTTTATTTTAATAGACTCGCGACAAAGAAAACATCTTATCTCTAGCTGCTTGGAATTCAAGTGCAATAATAATACAGTGAAATATGAAGCACTCATCCTGGACTTAAAAAAGGAAATTGACCTTAAATTTGGGGTTCTTAAAGCAATAGGTGACTTTGATATCATTGTACGACATGTACGAAATACTATACATTGTGTGTCACCTAATTTGAAAATTTGTCAACAAGAGGTATGGCATTTGATTTCTCAATTCCAAGCTTTCAATTTTGTATATGTTCCTAGAATGTGTAACACAACTACAGATGCATTAGAAAATGTTTCTACTAGGTTGTCAATGCTTAGGGACATTTTTCTATTGAAATTACTTATAGTCCATATGTCCTTGATAATATCACTAATTTACGTGTTTTTAATGATGAACATCAGATACTGCATTTCATGAAAAACAATGATGTATTCAAAGATGCAGCCATTGATGAAGATGAGCACTAAAAAGCCTTGTAATATGCAGCTCGGGAAATAAAAGAGATCCCCATGTTGAAGGTCATGGTATCATCAGAAATACAATGACCTCAAAATTTAGGAGACGTGAATAATCCAACATGTTATCCCAATAAAGAAAGGGGCCAAGCCTTTTCAGCAAAAGTTGTTAAAGGTACATCCAACGCTTGAGCCCTTGATTAAGAAGGAGTTGAGGAAGATGCTGTACGCTCATATCATTTATAAAGTGTAACATTCAACATGGGTTTCTAATATGGTCCTAGTAAGGATGAAGTCCAGGTAAATACGATTGTGTGTGGATTTACGAAATCTCAACCATGCCTCAGACAAAGACAATTACCTTGTGTCATCAATGGAGCAGATATTACAAACAATATAGGGGTTAGAAATGTTTTCTTTAGTTGACATATATTTTGGCTACAACTAGGTTTTGGTCTCAGGGCTTGACAGGGTTAAAACCACTTTTTTAACGAAGTGGGGCATGTTTGCTTTCAAGAGAATTCCTTTTGGGTTGGTTAATGCCGGTGAAACTTTCCAACGTGTGATGGAAATATCATTTCATGGTTTTATCGGTTAGAGTGTGGTGGTATATCTTGATGATGTCATGGTGTTTTCAAATATGAGATCTGACCACCTGCACCACTTGAAACAAATCTTTGAGCGATGTCGAAAATATGGGATATCTCTTAATTCCAGGAAGAGAATTTTTGTAGTTTCTGAGGGAAACCTCTTGGGCCATATCAAAGCGAAGAGTGGGATTAAAGTAGACCATAAAATGGTCAGGGCTATTACCCAGATTCCCTTCCCAGTGAACAAGAAATCCATGCAGTCCTTCTTGGGGAAGATAAAATTTATCCACAAGTTCATCTTTGATTACTCTCAAATTGTGAAACCTATGTAGGAGATGGTGAGGAAGGATTCAATTTACAAGTGGGACAAAAGATAAAAATATATTTTCCCGTATTAAGCAAGCTATCATAGAAGAACCAACCTTGTACATCCGAAATTTCAACAAGGATTTTCTGCTCTACACCTTTGCTTCTGATACTTCTCTTGTTGTTGTGCTTATGCAAAAAGATGATAAGAATGATGAGCGACCTATATCTTTTATGAGTGCTAGCTTACAAGGACATTGTTATAGACATATTTGGGCACTGCAACCCCAACCACATATGTCCATAAAGCAAGGGATTCTATGACCCTAAAATTGTTGTTTCATACCCTAAAGGAACAAGGTCAGATGATTACATCATTTCCCAGAAGTTCTCCCTGAAAAACTACTCAGAACCGGTCAAAACTGGACCATATAGACTACTCAGTGCTAAGGGTGCGATGCATCTCACCTACTACATACAAAAAGTGTGATGCATACTGGAAATCCCTTCTGTAGGGTGCGATGAGCAAAGGTAGAAAAATGGCAGAGGCAGTTGGCTAGGTGGAAACCCATAGAATCTTCTAGAAACTACCCATTTGACACTGTCCTCTCTGAATTCGCCCAGGGATGAGTAAGAGATCATGAAATCTCCAAGTGGAACTAAGAACTATTAGAGAAATGACACTAATCAAAATCCTAGAAGCTGACTCACCCACCTGCAAATATCTATATATGGATCCCTCATCCTAGAGATCTAGAGGCTGGAATTTTGTATTTTGTAAGGAAGTACTGTTGGTTTCTCTGTGCAACATTGTATTGTTGGGTGATCTAAGATTTTCATGAGGTGAAGAGGGCTCTCATGCTGGGAGGATGGCTCTGGGTCAGACCAATGGGTTGTAATCCTCTCTTCTACTACTTTTATCAATAAAGCTATTTGAGTTTTCCTCCATATTCTTGTATATCTCTGAATCTTGTATTGGTGTATGAATTTGTATGGTTAATATACATATGATCCTATATTGTTTACGGTTATAGATCTCTATGCTTTGATGGTATTATGTTGCTTTGACTCTACAGGTGTTCTTTGAAGTGGGACAAGTGAGGAAGGAGTGGCAAATCTCTATCAAAGGAGGGAGGAAACAAGCAAGGAGCCAAGCGAAAGAATGAGGTTGGTACTCTCTACTTCTTTCTCATCTATCTCTCATAAAAGAACCACAAGTAACTTTAGTTTGTTTGTTTCTAAGATAGCTACCCATCTTAGTGGGACTAGTAGCTTTGAATGGACACTAGTTTTCTCGATAACAAAATGACGACTCCACTGGGGAGCGAAAAGCTTGTTTTCTTTATAAACTACAGACGGTGCATGAAGTTAAGCCAGCTATCCTTCGAACTGATTTTGCTATGCAACTGCAAAGTAGATCAACGTTGCTTTAATCCATCTCCAGGTTTGTTTATAAACTGAACAACTGACCTACAAACATCCTAAGTGCCCTGGTGGTAGCTCAAGTAACCTCATTAGATCAGCCCTTGTACTTTGCTTTTACTGCTTATCACTAGCTCAGACTAAACCCCTAAACTTAGCTGCAAACTGTGAGCAAAAACCAAGCTCAGTCTCATCCCTGGACCATCGCAATGTCTCTCATTGGCAACCTGGATGCATCGCACCTCCCGTGTGCTGAAGATGAGATGCATCCCTGTTTCCCTGTGTTACAAGTGTGATGATTAGGTAAGATTGTTTCTACCTCTAGATTTTGGTTTTTTCTTCATTGTCTTCAGCTTTATTCAGTAGTTTCACTGTCTGTGATCAGTATATCACTTTTGAGACTCCCTTCCTTTGCATTATTCAGCCTCCATTGATAAATAATTGTGAATGTTTTTATGTATTTTTCACCATTTACAATTCTCTTTTGCAAACAGTAGCTTAATCAAACTATTGTCTTTTGATTTGAAAGTGTCGCAAGTGTCGTTTTCAGTCAAAGAAAAGAGTCTTCTTCTTATTAATAGTCGATTACACTTTTGCCATTGTATTTGATTTGAATCATTAATTCTCTGAAGTGTCGAAAGTAGTTTTCAAGTCAAAATTGAAAGTGTCGCTCTTAGTCTTCCTTCCTTTTTTCAAATTCGAAATCGCAAAGTGTCGTCTTAGTCTTCCTTTCATTTTCTGAATTCGAAATCACAAAGTGGTCAACCTTTCATTTTTTGAATTCGAAATCGCAAAGTGTCGTCTTAGTCTTCCTTTCGTTTTTTGATTTCGAAATCGCAAAGTGTCGTCTTAGTCTTCCTTTCGTTTTTGGAAAGAAAATTGTTAGTACTGTCGCTTTGAAACAAAAATAGTTCATATCTGTACTTAGCATTCTTTTTGTCATTCACACATTAAGAAAGCGGAAAAACAAATACATGCATGTGCATTTGCATTTAGACTGCATGCTGAAGTTGATTTAGGACAGTGCATCTTAGTGTGTGCTCTCTGCTCTATGTTGAAAGGATTTTAATTCTCTTTCCTTAGTAGCTAAGATTTTCATTGCAAAAAGAAAGTAAATGACTGTTTATCATCTTAGATTGCATATTTAGGAATTGTATATCTACATCACGCGGTGAAACTTAAAGGAAAAATTCTTAAGAAAGATCAACTATAAAATAAACCTCAATGAACATAAAAATGCTTTGGAACCTAACGCACAACATCTAGAAGTCTAGGCTAAAGACGTATTCCGGCGTCGTAAAGCCTGGTAATTATCGCTTTCATTGTAGGTTGGGTGATTCCTCCTCTTTGAGACGACAAGTGCTAGTACGTACCGTCGAGTATATATTGGGAGACAACAATAGGCTATATCCTTTATCCTTAGGAAGCTATGTCTGCCACCCTATCGATCGTAACGCACTGAACACAGCATTTGGGAAGATTGACTGTCGTACCGTAAAAAATATTTTGTAGTTTTGTGATTGGTTTGGTAATCCTTCTGTCTAGATTTCCAGAGAAGTCACTTTTGTTCCTTTTCAGACTCCTTAAAAGAAAAGGTCAATCTGAGCACTTGTCACTTCAGGCTCATTAAAAATCGAAGGCGACTAGAGTCATCTTTAGCTTTTTCTCAACTTTTAAAAATTGAAAAAGCAAGTTGTGTCAAAGTGTCATAAAATTCATTTAATTCAGAATCACATTTTCCCCTTTTTATTTTGAGTTAATCAAGTAATCTGTAATCGTGGAAGAAAGTCAATCAAAACCCCATCGCTTGTAGAGACTAACGAGTCAATCGTCTTTGACTCCGGAAACAAAACCATTCAGGGCCAAGTGATCTCGTCTAACAGGGTCAAAGTCTCTTGGTTTATTTGAAACTTGTGTTTCAACTTCCTTAGAGACTCCAGATACTCCAACTATTTCTGGTATCCCTACCTCTACAGAAGAAGTTCCATAGTTACAAGAGGACACTCTAACTGATCCTAGTGTAATGACAAACACTTCTATTCTTGAACCAACTCCATCTAGGGCTGATTCGGAAGGTGTCGCCCGTCCAACATCTATTTCTACAGAGTCTTTACCTTCTTCGGCACCAGAAATATTTTACGGACCTAATGGTCTACCTCTTCTGCCTGGATTGATTGCTATAGAAGAGATTGTGGAGGATCTTCCATCCAGTACTACACTGCATTTTGGAACTGGGATCCACTTATATCCTTCTACTATAGAAGTTAGTCTCCCTTCATTGCAAGTTCTTGTAGAATCGCTAGGAAATATTTTGGATAGAATCGATATGTCTGAACAACCATTGACATCTAGGACTATGTCATTTGACATAGCAGCAGAAGAACCTCCTGCTGCTACTCCAACAATTTTCGCTGGTGTACCATCTGTCCCAACTAGTTCTCAACCACTAGATGGAGTCCACTCAGGGACTGTTTTGACAGTATGGTCTGTTCCCGTTTGTTCTTCCGGGATAATATCTTCAATTTCTTATGTTGAGTCTCAACAAATTGATCCTTCACAACAGTATCAATTTGGCCAGTCTAGTCTACAAAGGCTAATTTTCCCTTTCAACACTGGGTTGCCACCATATGGGGGCATTATGCCTTTTCATTGTTCCCTCCAGGAGAACAACCATATGAGAGTCCACAATAGAATTTAGGTCAAGCTGGAATTGCATCCAGTAGTTGGGTGCCAATACTGCCTCAACAACCAATAGTCATATATTCAATGTAACAAAATCAACCCGTGTCGAACATTCCCACTACACCGGCTATTGTGACGGTGTCGCAAGTACAAGCGCTGCCTATTGTATGTCAACCTCAAGTCTCTCAGGTCGTAATGCAACAACCTCTTGTCTCCATGACACAATCACAACCATTGATTAGTGGCTCATTAACTGAAGAAACTTAGCCTCAAACGGGTACTATAACCCCTCATCTTGGTCAAACATCCAGTATTAGGCAATAATGAATGGTCTCACAGCCATTGCTGGTGAAATATCAACAACCACAATTCCAACAATCTTACCAAGGACCTGAACAACAAAGCTTTGTGGGTAATGAGCAGCCACATATTTAAAACGGCCACCATCAATCATATCATAATGGTTATGCCCATCAACCTTATCAAAGTTATCAACATCAACTACATTATGCTGGTATGCAAAGACCCACTACTCAGGCGATCCCATCTTATCCTGGGTATCCTTCGCCAAACCTAAATCAATAGTTGGCTTTCGTTGCAACTTTAGAATTACCAGATCTGAATTGGCTAACAAATGATCCAATTGCTTATGCCCCTTGGTGGCCGACAATTCTTCATAAACTTCCATCAGATATTCCTAAATTCAATGGAAATATGGGTGAAGATCCATTGAATCATGTGATGACCTTTCACCTGTGGTGTTCATCCAACACTCTCAATGATGATTCGATTAGGCTTCGCCATTTTTAGCAAACATTAACTAGTCTGGCAGCAAAATGGTTCATCGAATTTCCTAGGGCTTCATTCGATAACTTCAGCGCCCTTGCCACCACCATATTAACCCATTTTCAGTAACCAATATGGAACAGGAATGGAACTTCTTACCAATTTTAAGCAGATGATAGCCATTCACATATCTGATCATATTCATGAGTGGTGACGTCGTCATCGAATAGTAAAAACATATGTTCCTGATCAGTTGCTATTTGAATGGTTTATTAAGCCATTGTTACCTTCTATTACAGAAGATGTGGCTAAAGGAAGGGTTGTCACTGAAGAGAAAGTCATTGCTCGTGCGCAATAACTAGACTTGATCTATACTCAGTCTGGCATGCTCTATGACAAAATCCCAGATGCTCCTAGACCAAAGTTTTCTATTCCTCCTCGTCCTAAATCAAACAAAGACTCTCATGCCGACGATGGTGTGATAGGTATGACCAGCACAAAAACCGCAAAGGCTACATCTAAGAAAGCCCATACAGTTTCTGGTCAAAATGAAAATGAAGAACTTCTTGCCTTGGAGGTTAACGCTGTGTCGACCGACAAAGGCAAAGAACTGAAACAACCAGGGGGCAAGAAGAAAGGGAAAAGTAAAAAGAAGAAACAGGATGATTTGTCTCCTGAAAAATCTTCTGCAAACTCTTCTGGGCAAAAGAAACCCGATCATCCATGCTTTATATGCGATGATGATCATTGGATGAAAGAATGTCTGCATAAAGCAGAGATTAGGAAATTCTTCAAGAACTCAAAAAACTTAGCGTAATGACTGATTCGTTTCCAAACCCAGAAACAAATCTGGTTGCTAGTGGCAATGCTTCCCCATCCCAAGTGCTTATGTTGTCCATTTTGAAACAAAATGATGCTTTGATATCGACAAGGAATAAAGATTACGGGAATCCACAACTGTCGAACAACAAGGCTAAGGATCAACCTAGTAGTTCGACAACAACTTCACCTGAAGTTGTGCCACCCATCATTCTTGAGCTAATGATAAAGCCACCAAAGGGAGTAGTACACAAATTGACGTTTAATCCTCATGCCAGAGCAGCACAGAATTTAACATAGTGGAGGATCTAGCCCAATCGCTATCTGCTATGTCGACACTTGAAGTACTGCAAAATTTCCCCTCCCAAAAGTAGGCTCTATTATCAGCAATAGGTGGGATTGACCCAACGAATTCCAATCTTGTGGCCTTCAATCATAAAGGATATGAACCTCAGTTACCAGCTCAAATCGCTTTCCTCATAAAAGTGAAAGCCCTCAGTAAAATTGTTCATCGAACAATTATTGATGAGGGGGCATCTACCTGCATTATGCCAATGAGTTGCTAGAAAACTTTAGGATCAAAACCCTTGTCAAGATCATCAATGACATTAAAAGCATTCAATGGACAAATATATACCCCGTACGGGATTTTAAGTAACTTGCAAGTTGAACTGGTGGGAAAAATAGTAGAAATTGATGTCGAAGTTATCGATGGAAACCTCGATTAAAACATCCTACTGGGAAGGCCTTAGATTTATGGTATGGCTGCTGTTGTGTCAACATACTTTAGAAAGATTGCATTTCCTTTTTAAGGAGGAATTACAATCATTGACCAACAAACCTTTCTCCCCAACAGTTCGCAAGTTACGGGAAGCATCCCGATAATCCATGGAATCTCTCAATCACTTCAAAATATCGCAGTAGGCCTCCTAAAAGACCCTACATTAATGGGTACTTTTGCTCTACCGCCTCTGAGTAATTTTGCGGAAATAGCCACGGTGGAGACCTGCAATATGGTACTTCTATATCTAAAAATATTCTGAAGATTTCCGAGCATGATGTTAGCATGGATCATCGCCACGTATTGCCTCCAAGCCCAATAGAAATATTGTAGCAATCAATGTTCTCGGCTTGGACGGAAAACCCAAATCAACTCTCATCAAATGTTTGGATAGATAGGTCTAAGGAATATGGTACCTCTTCAGATCCTTGGTCGCATGTACATTCTACAGATGAAGGAATTTTTCAGTCAATGATGATAGGAGAGGCACCATGGGAAGATTACCACCATCGTTCCCATCTTCCGGATCACCATGAAGATTATTCTGGCAACCTTAATCATCCTTCAAGTTTTGATTTTCTATCAAATATTGTAAATACAGTGGATTTTGAGTGAAATTGGTATCTCTTGAACCTTCATTCCATCCACCTAATTGCCATGACTAGTCTAGTGAATGTAATGAAGCTTGGGGGCATGCACCTAGTTGTAAAGATAAGTTTCCTTGTAGATTATATGATTGGTCTATCACACCATTCACCTTTGTCTATTCTGGACGAAGTCGTCCTGCTTCATCGTAGTGATTTCCATCTGGTTACAAGAGACTCTCCTTTTCATCATGCTGGGGGCATGCAAACCACACGAGTAGGTTTACACGAAGTTCAAGCTTGTTAAAAAATAAACCTAGCAACGAGCAGTTTTACGTGAAGTTCAAGCTCATTAAAAAATAAACCTAGCAATGAGCATATTTTCCAATAGAGTTTAAGCTCATTAAAAAATGAACCCACCTTCAGTAAAAAACCATTGCGATCGCATAATTATCAGCTTCTAAACCTTGGTCGTGTTCTTACCATCACCTCCACTCTTTTTTAGCCAATCATATGCCTCCATTTGATTGTTTACCCCTTTTAAGGAATAGCTACGATGAGTGATTCTATTAGCCACCTTCTTTACACTACCGTGATTGAAAAGTTCCAAACCTTACCCGGAACAAGCTGCTATGCGAAAACATCACTCGTTCCTCAGAAAACGAGTCTCCTTTAAGCTCTTTTCATATGAATCGTAAAATATGAAAAGATTGTTGAGAAATTGGCCTCTCCAACTCGTTAAAGTAATTGGAAATGCCATCCCTCCTCTAGATTTTAATCTTTTTTACACAAAAAGATCGAGTGCTTTCTTGTTCGGCTCATTAAAACTATTGAAAAGTCATCCCTTTTGTATTATTTTATACTTTTTTGGACTCAAGGGATTATACTACGAAAAAGGAATACTGGAGTTTCCTTTCTATCTCTTTTCAGACTCTCTAGAATTGAAAAGGACCGAGTTAACTTTGTCGTTAAACTCGTTAAAACAATAGCGACAAACTTGTCCATGTAGAAAAGAGCGAGTTTCACTATCGCTAGGCTAATTAAAACATAGCGACAGGTTTGCCCGAAGGGAAAATTATAGAACAAGCATATGTTATCCTCCTCAAGCTTGATAAAAATAAAGAGGTACTAGTTAGCAATGACTGGGGAAAATTGGGAAGAAAACTTGAAGGAAACTTTATTGGTAGCAGGTCGCTCTTGAACATGACACTTTCACTCCATCACCATGATTGAGTCGGGTTGGGTTATTCCATTCACCGGTCATATCACCATTGGTCCTCTGTACCATCCATTTTTGGGGTTCACGCTACCAATCCATTTCAGTGTCGCTGATATGTTCAAGAGAAGTCACTTAGAGAATTCACCAACCCAACTTATGTCTCATCCACTGCAATACCTTCACGCTTCATTCTTTCATGACCGCCACCCTGAACCATGTATCATCAAATCATTTTCACCTCCACAAAATCATTTGCTCCGTTTCGTGTCGTAGATATGGGATTCATTAAGGCCCTCCTACGACGATTCACTTCTTGTCAACATTAGCTCATTATCCAAGAAGTTGAGTTAGGAACAACCCTTTCAGTACTTTGAAGCTTGCATGCCTCAATGGCAAGTTTCTCACTTTCGGCGACAGGTTTACATCAATGGCCTTCGACTGAAATATTTTGTTTGGTGTTTGACATCAACTCATGTATTCATGCCACGTGAATTGTACTACAGTACCTTGAGGGTCATTATCATTATCGATGATTCCTCTCATTGGCTGGTAATCAGGCAATGTCTTTCCATGTTCAATGTCAGAACATCTTTTCACATGGATCAACTTGTACTTCGGGCGAAGATTGAACGAGTTTTGAATACCTCATATCTAGTTTCATCCATTTGGGCTATGATATATTTAGGAAAATAAAGACATCAAATGTACATCATAGCTGCACAGATAATCATCCAAACTAAGGGATGATGGCTCTACCAGAATCATCAGTCTGCCACACAGATGATTGTCTTTCCTATGTACATGAAAATGAATTTATAAAGTTGAGCATGGGAATTCCCGCCTCAGCTAGATCATGAAAATATTATGAAGATCATGTATTTTATTGTATCTTATTACAGGTCACCTTCCAATTCGAAAAAACTCGGATCCTCATGATCAAGCATTTCACCCGACATCAGAAGATTTACGACCTCATGCTTTAGGGGGCAACTATTATAGACATATTTGGGCACTACAACTCCAACCACATATGTCCATAAACCAAGGGCATATTAGACCCTAAAAGTGTTGTTTCATACCCTAAATAAATAAAGTCAGTTGATTACATCATTTCCCAGAAGTTCTCCCTGAAAAACTACTTAGAACTAGTCAAAACTGGACCATACAGACTGCTCAGTGCTAAGGGTGCGATGCATCTCACCTACTACATGCAAAAAGTGCAATGCATACTGGAAATCTCTTCTGTAGGGTGTGATGAGTGAGAGTAAACAAATGGCAGAGGCAGTTGGCTAGCTGGAAACCCAAAGAATCTTCTAGAAACTGCCCATTTGACACTTGCCTCTCTGAATTCACCCAGGGATGAGTAAGAGATCATGAAATATCCAAGTGGAACTAAGAACTATCAGAGAAATGAATCAAAATCCTAGAAGCTAACTCACCCACCTGCAAATATCTATATATGGATCCCTCATCCTAGAGATCCAAAGGTTGGAATTTTGTATTTTGTAAGGAAGTGTTGTTGTTTTCTGGCAACTTGTATTGTTGGGTATCTAATCTTTCATGAGTGAGAGGGATTTCATGCTGGGAGGATGGCGGGGGTTTGACCAATGGTTGTAATCCTCTTCTACTACTTTTATCATAAAGCTATTGAATTTTTTCTTCAATTCTTGTATATCTCTAAATCTTGTATTGGTGTATGCATTGTATGGTTAATATACATCTCATCCTATATTGTTTATGGTTATAGATCTCTATGCTTTGATGGTATTATGCTGCTTTGACTCTATAGGTGTTCTTTGAAGTGGGACAAGTGAGGAAAGAGTGGCAAAGCTCTGTCAAAGGAGGGAGAAAACAAGCAATGATCCAAGCGAAAGACTGAGGTTGGTACTCTTTGCTTCTCTCTCATCTATCTCCCATAAAGGAAAACAAAAGTAACTTTAGTTTTTTTGTTTCTAAGATAGCTACCCATCTTAGTGGGACTAGATGCTTTGAATGGACACTAGTTTTCCCGATAACGGACATGAGATCAAATATCCCACCATTGATAAACATGTTTATGCGGTCTACAAGGCAGTGAAGCCATTCCCACCATATCTTTTGAAGAATCATTGTATTGTCTTTGTGTTGCACCCAACAATCAGATCGTTGTTTTCCCAACAAGAGTTGTGTGAGAAAAGAGTGAAATGGATGATCGGTTTACAAAATTATGATTTGGAATACAAACTAGTTCGCACTATCAAGGGCGATGGTCTAGGTTAGCTAGCAGCAAAAGCAGTGAATGCAAAAGAAGATGATCCATCTGGATTGGAGCAGGAAAATGAGATGTACAATGCCGAGCGAGCTACCCCCAATACTATCTTAGACTCTTAGTATGCATATGTGCACCAGTATCTTGATTATGGTACTTCTCCCTCTCACTTATCCACACCATAGAAGAGGAAGTCATATTAAAAGCATTATCTTACCAGTTGGAGCATGGGGTGCTTTTTAAAAAGCACCATAATGGAGTATTGCTCATATGTTTGGAAGCACATGATTTAGAAAAGGTGTTACATGACCTCCATGATGCACCAACTGGGTGGAACTTCGCGGGTGACACTACAATGCACAAAGTCATGCAGGCCAATTTCTATTGGCCCACATTGTTCAAATATGCTCATGCATATGCCCGCAAGTACCCAGTCTGTTAAAAGTGTGCTGACTGAGGAAAGAAGTCAAATGCCTCATTACACCCTATCTCCGTGGAGTAACCATTTCAACAATGGGGTTTGGATGTTATCAGTGAGATTTTTTTGCACTCATTGAGGCAGTTGGTGAATCTTGGTATTGTACCAAGAATGTTGCAAATCCCAAGGGATCTTCAACTCAAATTATCAACCCAGGATTTTTACAAATTTCGAGGTGACAGTGCTATATGCACAATAAATAGGATTCCACTCATGCCACCCTCAGTTATGGCATTATATAAAAAATTCTCAGAGACCCTTCCTCCTATTGAATTAGAATGAAAGCTTGCTGATAAAGGGACAATTGGAAATTGCTTCTAGCTATGAAAATAGAAATTCCATTGACTCAACTTGTAAAAACTTAACTAATCAATTCATGAAAGGACAAAGGCTAACCTACTTGTAGAAATAAAGCTATGTTATCTTATAGAATACATAAAATTACCTAATCTACTTGCAGAAAGGAAGCTAATTTATCTTGCATAATTCATCAAAAAACTAATCAGAATTGCATGTACCATCTACCTAGTTCATACTTTCTCATAAAGTAGTGAATTATCTACATGATAAAGAAACTAACTCTACTATGTTTTTGCAGTGAAGAAAATTGTAGGTTTTAACCCCGTACAGAAATTACCTGCATACGAATTCTAAATCACAGAAAAATAAACAATGCGAGAGCATAACACATAAAACACATATGCACAGAGATTTTCCCCTAGATCCCAAAACCGGGACTACCAGCTTGATTTTTCATTATGTTCCTTCCAATGTTACAATACATATTTATACATGCCGAAGCATCCAAAACCATGGACCGAAAACCATCGCGTCCAAAAAACATGTACGAAAGTCATGCACAAAACCATAGGTGGCTCCGCCCAACCTAACATAGGGTCCAAAACCAAAATTTTCTGGGGCACTGCCCTGGACCCCATAAAGTGGGATTACGGGTACCCCTCAAACCCCCTGTTAAATATGTGGAAAGAATATAACACAACCCAACAATCTCCCACTTGTTGTTTTCCTTCCACAGGGGGGCCATAGGAGAGCTTAGTCATTTTTCCATCCCTGAAATGCCCATTGTTTCTCTACACCAAGAGAACTTCTCAGAGCTAACAAATTTTGTCAATGCATCTGCAATATTCTTCAAAGTGTCCACATTTACCAACAACACCTTTTTTTCTTCTATCATATCCCTCACAAAGTGATACTGAACATCAATGTGCTTTGTCTTTGAATGATAAACAAGGTTCTTTGCCAAGAAAATTGCAC
>APFE030615050.1:0-36517 GCA_000404065.3 Pinus taeda | reverse complement strand
TCCTTGGTGACTGTTTTAACCCATACAGAGACTTCTTTAGCTTGCATACTAGTTCTTTCTTACCCTTCACCGCAAAGCCTTCAGGTTGCTTCATGTAGATTTCCTCTTCCAAATCCCCGTGAAGAAATGTTGTCTTCACATCCATCTGTTCTACCTCAAAATCAAAAGCAGCAGCAACAGATAAAAGTAATCTAATAGAAGTTACCTTGGCAACAGGAGAAAAAATATCACCAAAATCAATTCCCGGCACCTGGGAATAACCTTTTGCTACCAACCGAGCTTTGTATTTCTCCACCTTCCTTTCTGCATTTGTCTTCTTCTTGAACACCCATTTGCTGCCAATGGGTTTCCTTCCAGCCGGCAACTCCACCAGATCCCAAGCCTCATTTTTGTGCAAAGATGCCATTTCATCAACCATGGCCTCATTCCAGAGTTTTCCATCCTCTAAATCCACTGCTTCCTTCACAGTTCTGGGATCATCATCAGTAACAGACAAAGCAAAGTTTGAACAAAAAGCAGATGGAATATACCTTTCTGGCTGCCTTATTTCTTGAGCTGATCTTCTCACAGCCGGAGTTTGTGGCTCTTCATCTTCTGATTCCTCCTCTGCTACAGAGTTCGATTCTTCCTCCTTTAGTTCAAACTCTATCAATCCGTTGCTCGCCATCTTCTTTCACCACCAGAATCGATCTCGCAGATCTCCCACTGAACAGGGTCTACCACAGGCCCGAGCGAAACCCCTCAACAACAAAGACATCCCCTTGAAGCCAAAACATCTCTGATACCAAATGTAGGTTTTAACCTCGTACAAGAATTACCTGCATACGAATTCTAAATAACAGAAAAATAAACAATGCGAGAGCATAACACATAAAACACATATGCACATAGCTTTTCCCCTTGATCCCAAAACTGGGACTACCAGCTTGATTTTTCATTATGTTCCTTTCAATGTTACAATACATATTTATACATGCCGAAGCATCCAAAACCATGGACCGAAAACCATCGTATCCAAAAAACATGTGCGAAAATCATGCACAAAACCATAGGTGGGTCCGCCCAACCTAACATAGGGTCCAAAACCAAAATTTTCCGAGGCACTGCCCCGGACCCCATAAAGTGGGGTTACGGGTACCCCTCAAACCCCCTGTTAACTATGTGGAAAGAATATAACACAACCCAACAAAAATGAAGGTTTGGAGTGGCCTAGGAGCTTTCCCTAATCATAATATCATAACTAGGGGTCATTATGCATCTATGCGAAGTCAAAGTTGCAGTGGGGATCGGAATTGATGAAGGAAAACGCTGCTATAGGTTTGCTATAGGTGATTGCCATACACAGGGTTGTAATACTACATGAGGGAATCCAAGTGGTTTTTGAAGGTGAAAATTTGTCTTAAGGGTATGAGGAGGTGGATAGTAGTTGAATTAAATGAAAGGAGGTTTGTTTGATCCCCTAGCCAATCTTAGGACCTCTCGGAGGTCTATCTTGCACTAGGATGAGTACTCTTAGTGACCTAGGTAGAATGGCTTATAAAACACGGTTTTGGGATAGAGTTTGGAAGTGGGAGGAGAATATGAAGGAGCTTAGGATGGAAGTGGTGAAGGTTCCCTTCCTTGTAGATCAACCAGCCTTGCAACTAATCACATGCATGCATCCATTTATCATTAACAAAATGAAATAAATTATGATGGAAAATATGAGTTGAATTTAAATAACACCTAATTCATGCAATACCACTTATGTAATCATTAAATTGACTTCTAAGCTACAAAATAAAATGTAAAATAGGAAAACTAACAATAATCTATTTCCAAGAAATCATAAACACAATTTTTTTGGGTTGTGGTTGTGAATCCTTCCACTCATTCTCCCATAAGAGATGTGATGTAGAGGATGCAATCACAATATTTTATAGGTTAATCTCTACTGAAATGAAAGAAACTATGAATTGATTGGAATCAAGAATTAAGATAAGTACAAGAAGAGGGACCAAAGCCTCTATGTTGGACCCAAACCCAAGGGTATTAGCCCTCTGAAAATAACTCAGATGTAGCTTAAAATCCAACTTCTCATTATTAAAAAGTGCAGGTCTAATACATCACATAAAAGTTGAAAATAACAATGTCAAGATTGAAGCTCAATAGCTACACCTAGATGAACAAAAAGTTTGAATCCTAATGAGATAATCTTCTAATTTATTTATACAAAAGGGCAATTGAAGTAGCTACATTGAAAGTAGGAGTGGTTTCCTCCTTGATATCGAAAAGGGTGGATCTTGTCTTTCTTAATCTTCACTTGGACTAGTAGTCACTCAGTTTGCCAATGAACTCGAACTGGTGAGAGAGGATATAGTGATCCCAACTCAAGTTTAGGGAGCTAAGGAGGTGGAAAAACCCCCTATATTCTATCCTAGTTGTCTCCACTAAGCCCCTGCATAGTAATAGCCTAAAAAATGCTTCATTTTCCTGCAATTAAACCACATTAGGCGACATACTATGAAAAACACCTTTTACTCTTACTAAGTGTTGGGTGCGGGATCCCCTAAGGAAAGTTTTGGGGCTTAAAGCCCAAATTTTGGTAAAAAATGATAAATCCGATGTAAAGACTCCACATTTTGTGGGCACGGAGCGCGAAGTTGTAAAAAGAGTCATAGGGTTGTCTGCCCTCAATTTTGTAATGTAATGTTGGCTTTAGAGATCTACCCATGGTCCGCGAACCATGGGATTGTATAAATAGAGCGAGGCTCTAAGTAGTTAAGTAGTGATCTAAAGATGAAGAATTTAGTTATATCCGAAGTGTAAAGTCGATCTTTGGGTCATAGAGTAGGAGAAGGCTCTGTAGCTGAGTGCACATAGGCCTAGTAGTCCGTAGCTAAGTGCGCGGATCTCTGCAGCTGAGTGCGCAGTGCGGAAACTTGGTTCCAGCATCCCCCCATTCTGCTTCGGATGAGACTTCAGCCCACGCACCGCAGGATAATGCCAAAAGGGCCAGTAGTGTAGGGTTTTGTTTGGCTAATTAACTCTGAACCTAGGTCAGGCCCCATGAAGCCAACAAATGGTTCCTGTTAGCACTCCAAGAAACTCTCCTAGGTTGTAGCTAGGAGATTCCTGGTAAGATATAATCTTCAATATTATTCTCTGAACTATTGGAATAAATGATGGTTTGGATCAAGTTAGATAACCATTTCAACTCTGTTTTCACTTAAGGCATGCATGAACGCTCTCACCAATACAAGGCTTTAGACCACTAATGCTCAATAATTTATAAATTTAATGGATAGATATAGAATACTGACTATACCAGTAGATTGCATACATAAACATAAATCAATGGCTAGCTACAGGTAGCAAAGAAGCTTGCAAATCTAATTTAACAAAGCAGAGATAAGATGATAGTTATCTGGCCTTAGAAATAAAGAAAACATGAACAAACTGTTCAAGTCCATGAATAGAACAACAAAGAGATTGGACATTGAACATATAATGGAAAAATAAGCTTATATTGCGAGAATGAAGATGAGAAGCTTAAAGGAACAAAGGAGGAATAATCTCTAGAAGTTGAACCCATGTTAAATATTACTTTTAGATATTTATAGCTCTTTAGAATGATCTTGAGCCTTATGAGGCTTGAGAGGTCTCAATCTATCCCTTTGTCTCTTCAACAACTTTGATGCCCTCTAGGCAAGCATGGGCTCAAAGGTTTCTTCTTCTGACAGAAGAGTAACCGCTTTCAGATATTTTGGGTAGTTTGTTGTGTTGTCTGGGGGTTCTCTTGTGCCAGAGATGCCCCACAATCATTCTGTTTGTTCTGGCTGTGTTGTGCTATGGTTCCATGATCATTTCCGGTTGATTTGGCTGTGTTGTGCTATCTATGCTCCATGATCACTTTTGTTGCGGGCTGCATTGTGCTGTGTTGTCACTTTTCCACTTCTAGCCTTCTGTCTCTGTCTCTCGGCGTATTTTAGGTGATGGAATGGCTATTTGGGCCTTTGTGATCTCTTGAAAATGCTTAATGTTGTGTAGCGGAGGCATCGTGTAATGGTTTTGGGGCTCAAAGCCCACAATTTTGGGTAAAAGTATGGTAAAGGCTCCGCGAAGTGCATGGAGCACAAATTGTAATGAGTCAAGTCAAAGGGTTGTCCACCCAAAAATAATATAAGAAAATAGAAAGTGAGTCGACTTGACCATGGTCCGCGGACCATGGAAATGTATAAATAGAGCAAGGCTCTATGGTTAGAAGCCATTTTTAGATTTTTTGATCTTAATGTAATGGGTTTATGAAGGAAATATTCTCTGCGTTCGTAAGTCCGAGTCAAGGGTTTTAGTAGATAGATAGAGGCTCTACAGCTATGTGCGTAGATGCCTAGTAGAGTCTGCAATTGTGTGTGCAGACCCCTGCAGCTAAGTGCGCAAGGCAGATCTGGTTGTACTAACATAAGATATTAGTAAAGATAAGTTGTTCCTGAAATATCGTGGATCTATTGTCTTCTGATTTATGCATCCGTTGTATGAGTTTATGTCTTTCAGAATTATGATTGCGCACACTGGGTTTCATTATTAAATGTTTGCTTGAAGACTATAAAAAGAAGATCGGATCTGTAATAAGTTCATTAATTAGAAGGAATATCTGCACGGAATCCCGGCATCAGTACAGAGTGGCGCGAGGCCCCAGAACAGTTCACGATCCCTCCAGACCACATCAAGACATCCCAAGGGTGAGGAACCCTAGTTCCATCACCCTCCCCTACTACCTCGGGTGAGACTTTAGTTCACGCTCTGCGGACTGTTGCTGAAAGGGCCGGTAGTGCGGAATTTGTTTGGCTAAATAATTCTTCCGAACCCGGGTTAGGCCCCAATAAGCCAATAAATGGTTCCATTGTCGGGACCGGGATTTGCTTAAGGGTGTCTGATGTCGAAACATTGGAACCCTACGAAGAAAGAACTTGAGGATTGGTTGGATTAGAAGCTTCACGAGTTCATGTTACAGGAAAATAGAAATCCATGGGTATCTGAGGAAAAGTGGTTGGATCGCTACATATACACAGATCCACAAGATATTCTTCACATCCTTCTCGACAAAACTGTATGAGTCGATTGCGAGGCTAGCTCATAGTCAAGGAAGGTGTAGACTGGATCAGCCTATCGTTTGGACCCAAGAATTGTTGCGTATGCTAGAAACATCTGAAGATAAAATCGCACGAATAGTAGATCACTGATTGGATCGAATAATAGGAGGGTTTATCACCAAATTCGCGATCGACACAACTCTGAGTTACAGCAAAGCAGAAAGGCGCTTTCTCCAAGGACTGCAGGGTAAGTACATCAAATCATTGAATACTTGGATTGAAATGTTGTTATGTGAAAATGGGTTATGCGCATCCATCGATGTTTGGGGTAATGAGGAGTGGAAGAGGCTACTGAGGGACCGAAGGATTAGAAAATAGCCGTCTGATTTCACTTTCGCGATAAAGCAAGGAGGCGCTCGCAGGGTTCTCTTTGAGAAGCGTGGTTCGATTGATAAAGCAACACATTCCACTGATACCACCACCGTCCACGCCATCACCTACTTCACCTTCATCAAACCCATCTTCACCTACCCCACCTTCGTGACCACCGAAGGTTGGAATGGTGAGTGTGGTCAAGTTGCGTATATTTAGAGGCATAGGAAATGAGGAACCAGATCAGTTCTGGTTCATGGTAAAGGCTGTATGGGAAGCCCAAGGCGTAATAGATGATAACATAAAAAATGCTCCTTTGGTTAGTGCACTACAGGATTGCGCATTGACATGGTATATAAAGAACTCGATCGATCACCCGAATAAGGGAATAGCGGCGATCCAGGATGCATTGAACAAAGAATTTAGTCGGCCAAAATTGGAAACGCAGTTGATCATTGGGTTCAAGGAGATCGCGATGCTACCTGGTGAAACCTCGTGGGATCTCGATCAAAGATTGAAGAGTACAATCTGCGAGGCTAACATGACGCTAATGGATGCGCAACACTATGTGCGGTTTGTGGTGTCTTTGACACCACATATGAGGACGACGCTATCACAGCAAAAGATCTCAACCCAAGCGGAAGAATTAGAGACAAAAATGAGGTTGCATGAAACTCCAATACAGGATCCGGGGTTGGGAGTTCAGAAAATCCACATGCAAATACAAAACCTATGCTTAGAGATGCGAAGTTTGAAAGAAGATCAGGCACTTCGGTCAGAGGCGCGCAAAGAGGTATGGTGTGTAAAATGTAAAGGCTAGGGCCATGATAAGGATCGTTGTCCAATCTTCGCAAATTAATTGGTGGTAGGGGGGGCAATTCCATTGCAACCAGAGGCACAAGCAGAGCCAAGCGTAGTCCTCGCACTCTGGTGCGCGATCTGTCAGGAGGGAGGAAAGCATGCCACGAACAACTGTCATCTATTGCAAAGCCTGAGACAATCCCCCCAGTGACTATTTTGCAACTTTTGTAGGTCGATGGGCCACGACGAACGAAATTGCCGAAGTTATGAGTTGTTGATGGATCGAACACCTGCATACAGGATGCAGACAGAGGTTAGGATCCAGCTGTAGCAATAGCGCGGGGTGGATTTCGGGGACGCCGACGGGGACAAGGAGGAATGGGACCTGGACGAGGATGGGGAAAAGTAATCTGATACTATTGTGGAGGACCTGGGCACTATGCACGTGATTGTACGAACCTAACCAGAACATGTTGCCTGTAATGCTAGCAATTTGACCATGAAGCAGTAGATTGCTCCACACTAATTGCACATATGTGGGGAAAAGGTGTGCTTCAGGCTACTCCCACTCAGAACGTCCAAATGATGAAGGCTGAACCAAGCAAGGAAGATCCTAATGTGAACATGATGCTCAAAAGTGGTGCAACTACAGGAGAAGATAATGGGAAGTAATTGGAGGGGGTGCATGGGTTCACAAGGCTCCTACAATAACCTGAATTTGATTTGGAACATGTGAAGGAAACATTTATGGAAGCTAAATAATCTTTGTGGAGGTTTCTACTTCGGGCAACAAGGATCAAACTGAGCCGGAGATGGATACTTCTATGCTAACTATCTTTTTAGAGACATGAATGAAGCTACTACGAGACACTAAAGCGGTGAAGGGATTGCAAGAGTTGATAACTAGGTGCATAAGGTCGGGTGAACCGCGCTTGGTCCGGAAACTAGGCAAGCATGCTTTGCGCATCAGGCGGGACATGCGGTTGACTGCACAGACTGGTGACTATGAGATGGATCAAGTCATTTTGGACTTGGGGTCAGACATGAATGTCCTACCTAAATAGACCTGGGAGTGCATGGGCAGGCCCGCACTACAATGGTCTCCTATCCAAATACGGATGGCGAACCAACAAAAAATCTTGCCTATGGGGAGACTGCAAGGAGTTACTGTAGACATCGAAGGTGCAAACACACAAACCAATTTTGAGGTAATATAAATTGTGGATGACAGTAACCCGTATCTTGCATTTTTAGGGATAGACAAGGCCACAGATATTAATGGAGTCACCAACTTAAAGAAACGAAAAATGATATTCGAGAAAAATTCTCTCCGCGTAGTGGTTCTACTTGACCTAGCCGAAGGGGAGTGCTACATTGAGCTTGTGCATGATGAGGACAATGACGATGAACTAGACTGTATCTACCAGATCATAGCGCAAGATCAGGATCTAGTAAATTCGACAGCGGACGAGAGAATCTCATGGGAATGTGACAGTTCCTGTACGTCGGACTCAGATGAAGAGATTGAGCAATGGCAGAACCAATTGCATGAGGTAACAACCCTAAATTTTAATATGATGGTTAGATCGCTACGCCGTGTAACGATAGAAGCAAGGGAGCGACCAACCGATGAGGCTGCAACGAAAGAGGAGGAACCAGTAAATCGATGCAAAATGGCAAGTCGGGAACAAAAGCAGTAGGGTGTGCAAATGGGAGAACTGTGCACGACAACTGCTCAAGGGTGGAGTACACGCCAAAAGACTAGGGGAAAGTGGCGTAAATGTAGAAGGCAAGCACGCGTACGGTTTGGAGGAAAAAATAGGGTGAGCATACATCGACAGTGTAGGATGCAGGTGTATTTTGTGCAGACATCCAACCGAATAAGAAACAAAAATCCGAATTCACCGCAGTGATCCAGTCTACCAACTGTCTGTGACAAAGCCAACAGGAAAATAGGGGGGAGCACGAACAACGTCTGCCTAATAAGATCACCCACTGGGAAGCTGTGGAGACTAGGGGTTCGATGGGCCTATAACAAGAAGGGGGTGAAGGTGAGCTTGTCAATAATAAGACAAGAGGGAACCCAGAATGTTCGCGGTAGTGGCAGGCTTTGAAAAATCAATAAATAATGGGCATGGCTAAGAAAGAAAGCGTGATATTGAGGGACGGAATAAGTAAGATGGAAAGTGGTGATGCACAAGTGGGCCACACGAATATGCACATAAGGAAACTAGGCCTGGCCAAGTCTACTGTAGTATGAGAACGAGCTATTGCCCTGCTATCATGGCTGCGACCGCACCAACGGAAGAATATACCCCATATAACAACACAGAAGAAGATAATGGATACAAAGGCACTCAAAAGTTGCCCACAACCTGGGCTAGCAGGAAAGCTAAGACCTTACACCTGGGGTACAACCACCTGACTAGCTGTGGAAAGCATAGTCTCAATGCCCCAAGCAGTTGAAAGAAGGTGCGGGACTATAAACAAGTCTATGGGAGGCCAGCGTGGAAAGCAGGTTCGTGCAGGATCATTTGGTTGGAAAAATCATGGTTGTGCCACAAGGGCTGCACTGCCACGCGGGAAGATTGAGAGGTGACCGTTAATGCCACTATTCTTGACAAGAAGTTCGAGTTACGACAAAGAGGAGTGGGTGGCGGGCCATTAAGATAGGAGTTCCGAGATAGATACGAAATGATCTACCACTTAGATGATATTAATGAACTAGACGTGGAGGGAAGGGATACATTCAAAATTTCATGTTCCTATCAAAGCCTATGGAAAACATGGGGATATTTGAGAGTTGAACCAATAAATACCAACAAACACCCAGCTACCAGGCATCCCATGAGTACCATGGCAAGAACCCGAGCATGGTTCGTAGAAGAGCTATATCCAACCCAAGAGGATCTAGATGAAGCAACTGTGGCCCCTGAGGTTCCAAAGTCTCCATGCACACTGCGGCCCCAGAAAAACAAGTAGATGATGGGGTCAGTCAGTGTATCACCGAGATTCCATAAGTTATCAGTCGTTGAAAATGGAAAATCAATCACCACCAAACACGAAGAGGACGGAGATGATTTGCAAGCCTTGATTGCTCAGATTGAAGCACAGGATGAGGAAGCAAGGGATGCTTTCCAAATACCTTCACTACCACCATATGTCTCTCCATGGAACGGGACGACCACGATACCGAAGGACCTGGACGTTGCGAAGAGTATGCTCCAGATCTCGCTTCTTCTGGATGAGATAAGGTTCTATGGTTTTCCGCTGGGCCGAGTACCGAGTATCAAGTTCGAATATTGGGATCTTGTGGACAACGAAAATTTCCCCCAATTGGCTAAAGATAAATTACTGCCGCGGAAGTGGTTACTGGGTGTGGAGAAGGCGGGATTACCTAATTTGCGGTGGATACCCCACTATCACCACGCGACCATCACCAGTTTTGTTGTCTGATAGTTACTATGTCTTGTACATGATGGGTATCTCTGGTTGGAGGAGACGATTCCTATCACAGCTGATTTAGTACATCGGATCACCCACTTGCCTATTAAAGGGAACAACCCCATAAACATAGTCAGAACAAGTAGCGATGTGGGTCTCGCAGAAGCAATGAAGGCTAAATATAACCTGGAAAAGCGAAAGCGTGGGTATGTAATAGTGAGCATCAAAGATCGAGGGGTGCGAGTCACCACCCAGCTACTAGCTAGTAAACTCATGAGGAAATGCCGAACAAATGAGGTGCCAGCCCCTGTCATTGCACTTGTGGAGTAGTGTGCAGAAGGGGTTCAGTTCATCTGGGCGCAATTCTTATGCGATGAATTTTTGCCAAATTGTAAGGAAGCATAGGAAAAAGGTAAGACTTTCCATTATGCATGGTTGCTACTATCAATCCTTCTGGTTGCAGGAGAACTGCTGTAGGGTAGCCAGTTTCCCAGCATTGAGAACAACCTACCTGAAGCAGTGTGGTATACCTTGCTCTAGGCTATAAAGGACACCACAAGGGTTCATGAGATCAAGGTATTTTGGATATTCATGGAGGAAAGTATCCGGACATGGATCTCTTAGAGATCGTGGATGTCCCCAATGATATACGACAATTTGCAAAGCACGATCAAGTTCAAAGAAGACATGCATAACCTATATATCCAGGCGCGGAAGGATCCAAAGCGAAGATGGGTCAAACTTCCGTTCATTGCAATGGACAATGCGATTTACGAGGTACTAGCAACATGGACTCCAGAGTGGGAAACTATGGATGTGGCTACGTTAGAAAGGAAGGCAACACAACAGTGAAAAAAGGAACTCCAGTTGCGACTCAGTAAACTGGCGGAAAGGACACGACAGGGACAAAAGGCAGCCTCGCAACAGGAGGTGACCAAGGAAGTCATCACCGCGGTAATCAGGGAAGATCAGGAAATGCCCTCAGAGAAGGACATATGCAGAGGGAAACAGAGACATAGGAACACACGGACCCTTCCATAAGATCAACCCCAGCTAAGAGGCTGCGCAACAAGGAATCATCATATACACACAAAAAGTCAAAGACAACAAAGACTTTGGAGAAAGAATTTATGGACAATAGCGAACTGGCACGCAATGTCACAACAGGTGCATTGGAGGAAGTGTCACTACAGGTGCATTGGAGGAAGTGTCACTACAGGTGCATTGGAGGAAGTGTCACTACAGGTGCGACCCCCGAGAGAGATGATACTAAACCTCACGAAAGATAGTACCACAGCTGAGTAGATGGTTCGCACCCACACAATGAACACTTTAGTGTTACCAGTAGGCGCTGTCCTAGAAGAAGCCGAAGGTGACATGCGAAGTTGGGGGTTGAATCTGGCTGCCCTTCATAGAGAAACCCTGTACCAACTAGAGGATGGGGTAACCTCTGAGCTTCGTGCCAGGGAAGGCCGCACCCTCCAAATCGTAATGGAGCACAAGGAAAATCTGGATAAGGTCAGTCTATAATGCGATGACTTGGTCGCACATAACCAAAAAATGGAATAGGTTGAGGTGGAGGCCTGGAGCAAGGTACCAGAGTTGTCTATCCCCGCGGAACTCCCAACAACTGACAAGATTCATCACATGGCTGCAGGGTTCCGCACAGCCCAAGAGGCAGCTGTGAAAGCTCAGTGGGAATTTGATTTAAAAATTGTGAAGCTAAGGCTAAAAGAGCAGCCATCCACACCCCTGGAAGTTCGCGAGGAGTGCCACGACGTAATTCAAGCAGAATTGGAAGTGATAAAGACGCGGTTCAAGATTGTTCTGGATTGTTGGATCAGTCCCTCCTTACACTCACATCCCTTCAGGAAGATCCAACATTACAGCAAGTAGAGACAAAAGCACGAGAGTTACAACAGGCTTATGACAAAGTCTGGGGACTGCGCAGATGGTCACCATCACGCAGTGATTAGATAAAATGAGGGAGGCCCAAGGTCTCAAGGCACAAGTTGACGCCGCTTGGAAAAAGGAAGCAGTGACTAAAGAACGCATCTAGCCTTGGCTTGATGAGGCATTCGCGGTCTCCACCACCATCGAGGGAAAGTTAGCACACATGCAGGCCATCTATGTGCCTGGCCAAGCAACTGAAACGAACATAGATGTATTGTTGGCCCACGTAGAATAGGTACAGTAGCTGACAGAAGATTTTGTTGCAAGTGTCAGTGAAGCGCAGAAGTTTCTAGATGACCTCTGCACGAAGATCTCCGCACCAGTCGAGTGACTTGGGATGAGTCATGATGATTTTGTTGGGGGCCTGCTAGGTAGCGGAGGCCCCGCGTAACGTTTTTAGGGATCAAAGCCTACAATTTTGGGTAAAAGTATGGTACAGGCTCCGCGTGGTGCGCGGAGCACGAATTGTAATGAGTCAAGTCAAAGGGTTGTTCGCCCGAAAATAATATAAGAAAATAGAAAGTGAGTCGGCCTGACCATGGTCCGTGGACCATGGAAATTTATAAATAGAGCAAGGCTCTATGGTTAGAAGCCAATTTTAGATTTTTTGATCTTAATGTAATGGGTTTATGAAGGAAATATTCTTTGCGTCTATAAGTTTGAGTCAAGGGTGTTAGTAGATAGATAGAGGCTCTATATTTGTGTGTGCAGAGGCCTAGTAGAGTCCATAGTTGTGTGCACAGACCCCTGTAGCTGAGTGCACAGGGCGGATCTAGTTGTACTTACGGAAGAAATTAATAAAGATAAGTTGTTCCCAAAATATCGCGGATCTATTGTCTTCTGATTTATGCATCTATTGTATGAGTTTATGTCTTTCAAAATTATGATTGCGCACACTGGGTTTCATTATTAAATGTTTACTTAAAGACTACAAAAAGAAGATCAGATTTATAATAAATTCATTAATTGGAAAGCACATTTGCGTGGAATCCCGACAGCAATACAGAGTGGCGCGAAGCCCCATAATGGTTCACGACCCCTCCATACCACATCAAGACATCCCAAGGGTGTAGAAACATGGTTCCAGCACCCTCCCCTACTACCTCGGGTGAGACTTCAGTCCGCGCTCCACGGATTGTTGCCGAAAGGGCCGGTAGTGCAGGATTTGTTTGGCTAAATAACTCTTAAGAACCTAGGTCAGGCCCCAATAAGCCAACACTTAATAATTATTGTTTTCTGTTATATACAGAAAACGCTATAATACTGAGAAATCCCACCCATTCTGCTTCTTTCGGACTTCAAAAGTCCTCAAGTATGGTTTAATTATCTATTGGGTCCGCCCTTGGGTTGCTGTTGCATGTCGCAAGCAGGCCAGTTGCCTTGCTTCCTTTGTATTTTTACTTACACTTGAAAAACACTGAAAACATTGGAAAATTGGCCTTTGGCGAACTTCAGAATATATATATATATATATATAATATATATATATATATATTATATATATATATTATCGGCTTCTCAGACCCTTTTGGGTCCAGGTTCATTGCTATCGCAGTGCCCCAAGGTTCCTTTATTATTTCATTAAACACAAAACACACAAAAATACATTGAAAATGGGCTTTGGCGAATTTGAAAGATTATACATTTTCATTCCCGAACCCTTTTGGGTCCAGGTTTCATCGCAATCGGCACTGCCCTGTTTCCCTTTGTATTTCGTTATATAATGAAATACATGAAAAATGAAATAAAAATGGCTTTGGACTAGACATGGAATCTTATGAAACATCATTTAAAATGTCGTTGGATCCGCTAATCGGGTCGCATACATATATATGTAAAGGCCCCGCCCCTTAAGGTTTCTGCCGACAGCGATCCAGTGATGTAACGTTGGCCGTCGATTTGCGTGCATGATCGACGGTCCACGTTTAATTGCTGATCGCAGTTGCTCATTCCCCCCGGTCTGTGTCGATAACCACTGACTTGCCTCTGCCGATTGCAACCCGCTAATCTGATCGTCGGTGATCGCTGATCGGCGGTGCCTTCCGCCCAGCCTGAATTCCTCTTTGCTTGTCGATTTGTGATATGCCGCTTAGATATGGGCCATTGATCTACCATATCTAACGTCTGTTGTGAATTCTAGAGTTTAAGCCTCCGATACATGATTTTTTCATGATTTTGAAGTGTTTTTAGCCTCCCGATAGTGTATTTTTGCCCTTCCAAGGGCTTTCCTCCCTCGCTTGTTTCAATATTTGGATGATCTTAAGCAAAATTTTGATACTTTGGGAGCATTTTGGGTCCATTTTTGGGCCAAACGCCTCCAAGGATAACACTAGCTCCTTCTGGAGATGAAATCCTCCCTGTGAGGTTTCAAGAACTATAGAATAATGCCTTTCCTATAAAAAACAATATCAAACTTCCTCCTAGTGTTGCATTGGGCATGGAGTCTATTTAGCATGAAATAAAAACTTGAAAAAACATATTTACAATACCAAGGCTTGAAAGCCTTAACTGAAATAAAGTTTGAAGAACAACCCATTGACCGGGCCATCAAAAACATTTCCTCCTTCCTTTAATGCATCCCTTTTGAGAAAACAGTCACCAAACTGATAGTTAACCCTTTTTACCTTTCTATCAAAAGGTTACTTTCTCTTGGTCAATTTGCATATCAGCAAATTCATCAAAGACTTGCAAAAGCCTATTGATTTGATCATATAATTCAAAAAATTTCCATCATTTGGTATTATCAGGTAGAGATGGTCTATATTTCCCTTGCTCTATGTATGCTTTCAGCCTTGGATGTTTTGTTTGGAAGGTTTTGTACACTTGCTAAATGATAAGGTTTGCTTCATACTCTGTTGTGTCATTTGTGACCTAAAAAGTTAATATAAAAGATGAATCAATGTATTCCTCTGTGGGGGACACAAGGACTTCACCTGTTCCTGCGAATTCCTTAGAGCAAGCCCTATCAAAGAACATGTCCCAAATCTGTGGGCCTTCTTCCTCTGTGATATGGAAAACTGGTTTTTTAAGCTGCATAGAGGCCAACTGATAAGGCTTGGTAATGTCAAGATCAAGCTTATCCATGACAGCCTTGGGCATTGGATTATGGCTGGCTCCAGTGTCAAGAAGGCAATTATGAAGGTTTTTATCATGAATAGTCAGAGAGACATAGAATGATAGGGAGTTGTCTTCACAATTTCCAATCATTGGGCTGAGAATAACAACTAGTTGGTCATCTTGCAGATTTACTTAGTCAGTGGAAGCTTGGATGGCATTAGGCTCAAGAGCATCAAGGTTAGATTTCTTGAAGGACTCATTCTCCATTGGTTCAATCAGAGGCATAGGTATTCTTAGCTTTTGAATTTCTGATTGAAAACTGAAAAAAGAAGGGGACTTGTCAAGGCATCTTACCTCTATGGATGAAGCTTTGAGGATGATAGGATCAACTGCTGGTTGCTCCTGCTTATTAGCTTGTTGTTCTGCAGGGACAATAGCTTTATGTACAAGATTCTCCTTGGCATTATTCATTTTGGACCTTAGATTATAATTGTACTAATCTTCAGTTTGTAGAACAGCTTCACCGTCCCACTCTTGGCTAATCTGGTCATTGAATAATGACTTCTCATAGGCAGCTAAGTTCAAAAAGGGGGCACTACCTTTGTATTCCATACAATGGATCTCATCATCTTCTTCATACTACTCTTCTTCCATGACTACATTTTGGAAAGTGGCCTTCACCCTTTGGTCTTCATTTGCATCTTTGTTTCTTTGCAAGATCTGTAACTACTTATTTGCCCTTCTATATGGATTTGGATTTCGAGCAAAGGTATTAGGAACCCTTCCTTTCCTAGAATGTTGCTCAACCTTTAATATGGAAACTTCAAAGGCTAATGACTCTATCATCTTGGCCATTTTATCGATCTTGGGATTTGAAGATGATGAAGGCTCACCCCTCTGTCTCCTTCTATTAGCATTACCTTTGAGCTTTTCTGAACCATGATGTTTGATTCTACTTCTAGGGCTGCATCTTGCATATTAGCCAAAGAAGCACATTGCCTCTCCCTCAACAGTAAACAAAAGTCAGAATTGAAGGAACTGGCATAGATGAGTCTACTAGAGGTAGTGGTGGGTTTTACTTTAGCTGGTATCTTGTTGTACATGCAGTTAAATCTCTTATTAAAATCAGATAGCGGCTCACCATTTTCCCTTTTTAGGTTCCCAAACTTAGTGTGGTAGTAAAGGACCCAAACTTAGTGTGGTAGTAAAGGAGATCCTTCTTATCCCCCCAATGCTTTAGAAATGCATCATCTAAGGCCTCAATATCTGCTATAGATTTTGGGGTTAGTTCCCTGAACCATTTTCTAGCCTCTCCATCTAGGCTATGGACAAAGACTCTCATCCAGACATCATATTCACTAATGTTGAGGTTATCAACATAGCTATAGAGTGACTCAAGATGTTCTTCAACTGTAACACCTTTAGTCCTAGTGAACTTAGGCATATACTTATGATATTCTCCAGTAGGCATAGCATTCAAAGGAGTGGGCAGTATTAGAGGTTCATACCTAGCAGCTATGATTCTTTCCATTTTGGTGGGTGCTTGTGGACCTTCCATAGCTGTGGTGGCTAAAAGAGTACTGGCAGTCTGAATGATAGAGGGCTGAGGAGTGACTAACAAGACTAAAGGAATATGATGGATAGGAGGTGAGGTTTCCTTTGGGCTTACAACAAAAGGAGAACCTAAAGAATAAGGAACTTTATGAATCTCTGAGAGTTTTTCTTCACTGCTAGTATTAGATGCTATACTCTCAACATGTATTTGTTCTATTACAAGCCTTTCTTGAAGAGATATAGAAGATTGTTTAGGTTTACCTGATCCTGATGCTCCTTTCTATAATACCTTTCTCTCTTTGATGATTTTTTCAAGGTCAGGTATTAGGTCAGCTTGTAGCTTCTGAGGATTTCTCCAAGTATGCCTCACAAACTGAGCCAGAACTATGAAGTGGAGTCACCAAGAGGTTCAAACTCCAGTGGAGTCGCTAGATAGAGGATTACAACAAAAAACGTGCCCTGACTTTGTCTATCATCAAAGCTGGATCTGTGTCATTTCCCAGGGAAGTTGAGCTTTAGTTTCCTCTCCCCGCCAATGACGCCAATTATGTTAGCACTCCAAGAAATTCTCCTAGGTTGTAGCTAAGAGATTCGTGGTAACCTATAATCTTCAATATTGTTCTCTGAACTATTGGAATAAATGATGGTTTGGATCAAGTTAGATAACCATTTTAGCTTTGTTTTCACTCAAGGCATGCATGAACGCTCTCACCAATAGAAGGCTTTAGACCACTAATGCTCAATAATTTATAAATTCAATGGATAGATGGAAAATACTGACTATACCAGCAGATTGCATACATAAACATAAAGGAATGGCTAGCTACAGGCAGCAAAAGAGAATACTGACTATACTGGCAGATGCATATATGACCAAATATGGATGGCTAGCTATAGGCAACATAGAGGCTTGCAAATCTACTTTATCAAAGAAGAGATAAGATGACAGTTATCTGGCCTTAGACACAAAGAAAACATGAAAAAATTGTTCAAGTGCAAGCATAGAACAACAAAGAGAATGGACATTGAACATATAATGGCAAAAGAAGCTTATATTGCTAGAATGAAGATGAGAAGCTTGAAGGAACAGAGGAGGAATAATCTCCAGAAGTTGAACCCATGTTACATATTACTTTCAGATATTTATAGCTCTTTACAATGCTCTTGAGCCTTCTGAGGCTCGAGAGGTATCAATCTATCCCTTTGTCTCTTTAACAACTTTGATGCCCTCTAGGAAAGCATGGGCTCGAAGGTTTCTTCTTCTGACAGAAGAGTAACCGCTTTCAGATATTTTGGGTAGTTTGTTGTGTTGTCTAGGAGGTCTCCTATGTCAGAGATGCCCCACAATCATTCTATTTGTTCTGGCTTTGTTGTGTTGTGGTTCCTTGATCATTTCTGGTTGATTTGGTTGTGTTGCGCTGTCTATGCTCCTTGATCACTTTTGTTGCGGGCTGCATCATGTTGTGTTGTCACTTTTCCACTTCCAGCTTTCTGTCTCTATCTCTCGACCTCTTTTAGGTGATTGAATGGTTATTCGGGCTTCTGTGATATCTTGAAAATTCTTAATAATGATTGTTTTTTGTTGTATATAGAAAACGTTGTAATACTAAGAAATCCCGCCCATTTTGCTTCTTTCGGACTTCAAAAGTCCTCAAGTATGGTTTAATTATCTATCGGGTCGGCCCTTGGGTCACTGTCGCATGTTGCAAGTAGGTTGGGTCCCTTGCTTCCTTTGTATTTTGACTTACACTTAAAAAAAACTGAAAACACGGGAAAATTAGCCTTTTGCAGACTTCAAAAAATATATATTTCACTTCCCGCACCCTTTCGGGTCTGGGTTTCATCACTATTGCACTGCCTCAAGGTTCCTTTGTATTTCGTTTAAAAAACGAAAACACACAAAAATACATTGAAAATGGGCTTTGGTAGATTTGAAAGATTATACATTTTTGTTCAGTGCTGCCCTATTTCCCTTTTTATTTCATTATATAACGAAATACATGAAAAATGCATTAAAAATGGCTTTGGCGCAGACATGAAATTTTATGAAACATCATTTAAAATGCCGTTAGATCTGCTAGTCAGGTCACATACATATATATGTAAAGGCCCCACCCCTTATGGTTTCCGCCGATAGCAATCCAGTGATGTAATGTGGGCCGTCGATCTGCACGCACGATCGACGGTCCACATTTAATCGTCAATTGCAATCACTCATTCCCCTTGGTCTGTGCTGATAATCACTGACTTGCCTTCGTTGATTACGACCCGCCGATCCGATCGTCAACGATCGCTGATCGGCGATGCCTTCCGCCTATCCTGAAGTCCTCTCTGCTTGCCAATTTGCGATTTTCCGCTTAGATCTAGGCCGTTGATTAGCCAGATCTAATGGTTGTTGTGCATTCTTGAGTTTAAACCTCCGATACATGATTTTGATGTGTTTTAGCTCCCGATAGTGTATATCTTCCCTTCCAAGGGCTCTCCTCCCTCACTTGTTTCTATCTTTGGATGATCTTAAGCAAACTTTGGAGACTTTGGGAGTGTTTTGGGTCCATTTTTGGGCCAAACGTCTCCAAGGCTAAGAGTTCCATTGCCAGGACCAGAATCTGCATAGAGATGTCTTCTGTTATATCATTGGAATCCAAATAAGAAGGAAATTGAAGGCTGGTTGGACAGAAGAATCCATGAGTTCACGGTGTAGGAGAACAAGAATCCACGGCTTTCGAAAGAAGAGTGGTTGGATTGCTACCTATACACAGAAATCCATGAAATCTTCCTCGTGTCTTTCCTTACTGAGCTGTATGAGTGGATCGTGAAGCTAGTAGATAGCCAACGAAGGTGGAAGCTCAATTTTCCTATTGTGTGGACCCCAAAGTTAGTGCGCAGGTTGGAAGCATCGGAGGATAAGATTGCACGCGTCATTGATCATTGGCTCGATCGAATTGTAGGAGGATTCATTACTGAGTTTGTGGTTGACACCTCAGTCAGCTATAGCGAGGCAGAGCGATGCTTTCTCAAAGGACTGTGAGGTAAGTACGTAAAGCCTTTGAACACTTGGATCAAAATGTTATTGTGTGAAAAGAAGGTTATGCAATTACCTTGATGTTCAGAGCTACGAGAAGTGGAAAAACTTACAGGAACGAAGGAAGTAAGGGACCAGAAAATAGCCCCTTGATTTCACCTCCATGAGGGGATGAGGAAGAGCTTGTGAAGGTCTCTCCACAAAGTACGATCTATTTGATAAGGCAAAGGATTCCGTGAATACCACCCCCACCCACACCACCACCGGCTTCACCCGTACCACTTCCACCACCACCGCAATTCAAAATGGCATGAACGATAAAGTTGCCCATGTTCAAGGGATTGGGAAATGAGGATCCGAACCAATTTTGGTTCATTGTAAGAGCCATATGGAAATCGTAGGGAGTTACAGATGACAATATAAAGAAAGTGACACTGGTTAGCACCCTGCAGGACTGCACACTGACCTGGTATATCAAGCACTTTAATGATAATCCGAATGCAAGAATCATGGATATCCAAATTGCGCCAAATAAGGAATTTAGTAGGTTGAAGTATGAAGCACAGTCGATCATTGGATTCAAAGAGATCATGATGCTACTAGGCAAGACTCCTTGGGAGTTGGATCAGAGGCTGAAATGTATGATTCATGAAGCTAATATGAATCTGACGAATGGACAGCACCACGAGTGGTTTGTAGCGTCGCTAATGCCACATTTAAGGAGTGCGCTATCACAACAGAAGTTGACAACTCAGGCAGAGGCCTTAGGGATCGCGATGAGGCTGCATGAGACACCAATGTAGGATCCTAACTTAGGAGTTTAGCAGATCCATGCGCAGTTGAAGAACTTATGCCTTGAGATGCAGAGTCTGAAACAGGACAGGAAAACTCGACCAGAAGTGCGTAAATAGGTGTGGTGCATAAAATGCAAGGGTCACGGTCATGATAAGGACCACTGCTCGGTGTTCGCAAATTACCTCGCAGGAGGAGGACTGATGCTGTTAAGGTCGGAAGCACAAGTAGGACCTAGCATGATGCATGCTTTGTGGTGTGCGATTTGTCAAATAAGTGGAAAGCATGCTATAGACAACTGCCATTTGTTACAGAAGTACACGAAGAATTCGCAACATTTGTTCTGTAACTTTTGTAGATCGGTGGGACATGATGAGCGCACTTGTAGAAGCTATGAGTTGATTATGGATAGAACTCCCACCTACAAAGTTTAGGCTGAAACACGGCCCCTAGACCATAACGTAGGAGTGGCACAAACAGGATTTCAGGGGCAAGGACGAGGCTGAAGTGGAGGGGGACCTAGAAGAGGTCGCAGACAACTGATATGCTACAATTGTGGAGGGCTAGGACATTATGCCCACGATTGTATGAACCCAACGCATTCATTGTGTTTTAATTATACCTTGTTTGATCATGATACGGATGATCGTCCTATGCTAATAACTAGGATTTGTGACAAAGGAGAACTACCAACTCCTCTGACTCAGAATCTGCAGATGATGAGGTCTAAGATGTGCAAGGAAGATCCAAATGTGAACATTAGGCTCCGAAGTGGAATCACGATGGGAGATGACAAAGGAAAACAGCCAGAAGATAGTACTTGGGTTTGCAAAGCTCTAGCGAAACAAGCAGAGTTTGATTTGGAGAATGCTCGGGAAACCTTCATGGAAGCTAAGAAGAGCTTCGCTGATGGCTCCACTTCAGGAAGCAAAAATAGATCGGAGCCGGAGATGGACCCATCTATGCTTATGATGTTCCTAGAAACATGCGCGACAGTAAGGCTGTAAAAGGATTACAAGAAGTTATTAACAGATGCACTGGCACCACGCCAGGAGAACCACACGTAGTCCGGAAGATTGGAAAGCATAAGACAAGGATGGGAAGAGAAATGAGGTTAACCGTGCAGATTGGAGAATATGAGATGGACCAAGTAATTTTGGATTTTGGATCGAATGCGAATGTTCTGCCGAAGAAGACATGGGAGCGAATGGGGAGACCTATGCTGTAGTGGTCTCCTATTAAGCTGCGAATGGCGAACCAACAGAAAATAATACCCATGGGGTGATTGCAGGGAATTAATGTGGATATTGAGGGAGCAAGCACGCTAGCAGACTTGGAAGTGATAAATATTGTTGATGACGACAATCCCTACCCCACAATCTTAGGAATTGATTGGGCCACTGACATGAACAGGGTGATTAATCTGAAGAAGCGCAAGATGATTTTTGAGAATAAATCTCTACGCATAGTTATACCCCTGGACCCTGCTGAAGGATCCCGCTATACAGAGCCAGTGCACGACTACGAAAGTGATGATGATTTGGACTGCATCTACAAGATAACCACATGAGAGAAAGTCTGGTTAAATCCTACTGTGGCTGGGAGTATTTCATGGGAGCGCGAGAGCTCCTGTACTTCAGATTCTGATGAGGAGATAGAGTGATGGAAGAACTGGTTACATGAGGTAACCACGCTTAATTGTAATATGATGACAAGGTCACTGCGCTTCATATCAACAGAAGTAAGAGTTCTACCTACTAATGATGGGTTAAGTGAGGTAGATACCTTCTTGGATAGATTTTAAAGGGAAGTGTCAGAGAAGTAATGCTTCCAAGCATTGAACTGGGAGTGTGCGCAACGCCCACAATGTGATGGGGTATGCACAAAGGGAGCTTTGACAACTTGCACGAATGTAGGAGAATGATGCACACACGGTTTGGGAAGCCTAAAATACTATTAATAGACAAATACAATGGGAAGGATGGTCTGTGCGTGCATCTGCCTAGCTGGGTGTAGGTATATGGAAAACAACCTATGCGGATGCACATGAACTTCGTGCTGAGAGGTATGGTCAATAAGCATGTGTTGGGGGGGGGGGGGGGGGGGGAGGGGAGAATCTGCAAATGACTCTTCATGTTGGAAAGACAATATGTAGAGAGCATAATTGCATAGAAGGTTCTCTGTGAAAAAACATTAAATAAGGTCTACAACACACTGAACAAAGTATGCAGTGCACAAAGAAGTGATTGGGACCTGCGCATACTCGCAGTTTCATGGGCTTATAGGATGACATGCAAGAAACTGATGGGACAAATTCCTTTTAGGCTTGTCTATGGAGTGGAAGCCGTAATGTTGATGGAATATATCATGCCTAGTCTATGCATAGCAATGCAGAGGTATGACGGACTGCGGAGTCCTAGAGGAGAGGCTCGCATAGCTAGAAGAACTCGAAGAAGAACGGTTTTTGGTTGGATTCCACCAACAGGTACAAAAGTAGCGCAAAAAGGCTTGGAACAATTGGCATATCAAGTTGTGCACCTTTAAGGTGAATGATTTGGTGTTGTTATATGATAGTAAGTTTGATAAATTCCCGGGGAAGCTCCAAATGCATTGGATGGGACCGTATGTTATTAAGAATATCACAGATGGTGGCACGGTCTAGTTGGTGAAACTGAATGGAGAAATTTTCCCAGGAAAAGTAAATAGTAGTCTTTTGAAGCCATGCTGAACCAGGTGGCTCCAGAGACACACAGGAAAAAGAGGGCTTATGAATGCTTGAAAATCAAAGTGTTCAAAATGATGTTGACCTAGGACTAGAGCGTAGATCTCGTCGTCCTGATCGTGGAGGTGTGAACGGTTCATTAATCTGAGCTCGTATGAGGGAGAACGAGCCATTCAAAGTTTTTGTCAAAGTTGGGCTGTGGGACAGGTTTCAGTGTCCTACAATTTGACCAACCCCAAGGCATGAAGCCTAGCTCCCGAAATTGGTTGAAATTGTGCCCTTGTTAATTTTCCCAATATCCCTTATTTTCTAAAGGTTGGAAAATCTCCCCTATTTTTAAATAATAAAAAAAAGAAATATATATATATATAATATATATATATATTTGGTGGCGGGCCACCACCCGCCACCCCAAAACTATATAATAAAAAAAGATTTTATAAGGCCAATGGACCATGGACCTCCGCTGGCCTAACCGCAACACAAAAAAAAAAAAAAATTAATAAAGGTTGGGTGGGCAGCTAGCCACACCCTTCTCTATGTTTAATACCATAACCGTATGGGGTGGGCACGGGCCACCTCCAGTGGACCCGGCCCACAACTGTAAAAACCTCACACTAAAATATGACAGCGACGAAAATATGGTAAGGGTGCCAATGGGGGTTGAACCCTACCTGCCCACATGGCCGGCCCTCAAGCAGGCGGCCCCATGACAAGATGTACCATAATCAACGTACCAACATGCGCACTAAACCAAAAAATATATATGCGCCATTTAAATGCATAAAACAATGCATTCCGCACACCAATCACGTTTCATGCCGACAGAGGTTAATGGACGGGCCACCCAAGGTGGACCTGACCCCATCAACCATTAATGTGGCTGTCAAAAAATATATATGCGTGCAGTTGTTGAAAATGAATATATGTTAAAATAGGAAGGTGGGGGGGGGGGATTTGATCCCCCGACCCCTCCTCAACCAATTTGCCAAACTTACCACTGCACCAAACAAATTTCTTGGAAAAATTGCCTGAGAATTTATATAAAACCAACAATTTCCCAGTGCACTAGGGGACAGATGGAATAACCAAGAGTGGGCACGAATTTCAAGACAGAGGAGGCTGATCTTGACACACAGTTCGAGGCTGCATTTTGCAGGAGGGGTGAAAATTCACTTTGTCAGATTTTGACAAATTTTATATGCTTTCAGCACTTCTCGATATCACGAACATAATGGCATTATCCATGTCTCAATAAGACTTATGCATTTTTTGGTCATTTTCAGTATGAGGGTGTAACCATGATCACTGCAAAAACAGGGAGCGAAACCATGACCTTTGCAATTTTCTTGAGGAGGTAATTTTTCTCCATGTCAAAATATAGTCAAGTTTACAGTCGTTTTTCATGGTTTTCCGTAGGGATCACAATGACAAAGTCAGATTCACCTTTGGAGTTGCAGATTTCTAGCCCACCCATGGAGTAGAATCTTTGAGGAATCTAGGGGGAATTTAATAGATTCCTTGAGCTCCATATTCTCAACTTCTCAAAATTCAAAAATTGGACAGTTGATTTCACACTATTCGACGTCAAAAATCTGATGGTGCATTCAAATTTATCATTCTCTCATTATATTCTTCAACCACCTTTCTAAGTGGAATGCAGGTGTGAAGATGTGAGGTATATGCAATGTGTTCATGTACTTCTTTTGCTATGAATTGTGCTGCACAGATCCCTATATGATGCTTGATGTGGACTCTTGTTTCTTACTCGATTTCATGATTCCTGCCTGATGTGATTTGGAATCATCTGTGTGATGTACTTATTGTAATGATTTGTCATGTTGTGTTTTGAGATCCCTTTGTTGTATGTTGATGGGATACTCATGTGTCACCATGCATGTTTGCTTTGAGATCCCTTTTATGCCATGTTGGTGGGATGCTCATCGTGTGAGTTTTGTGTCATACTAATAGGAGTCTTTTGACTGAGAGTTCCTATAGTGGAACATCTCTTGGCACCACTCCTATGTGAGGGCATTTTCCTTGTATGATATCAACATCATATCTTATGTACATCATCAAGATTGAAAGCAATTAATGCAGCGGCCTACACCATCTTGACACTGGGGCTCGGAGACGTAATCCCTGTTATAGCTCCAAATCTCACTATTATGGTTTGTGATGCTGCACTCATGGCCTAGGGCAACCCCTCCTTCTAGACCTGGTCCCAAATTTAAAAAACAGTGTTTTATTCCCTGTACACGACATTTCCCTGAGTTAAATGCGTGTATACGTGGGTCCGCATATACCCAACCTGTGTATATGTATTAAAACACTTAAAAAAATATAAAAATCCTTATTTTCGGGGGGAGATCGCTGGTTTTACCTGTTGATCACCTGTTAGTGCCCGTGGCCCAACTGTTCCCAACCAATTCCTAACTAAAAAACTACTTTGGGATTGGTATAAAAAAGACATAAAAGGGAAGGCCTAAGGGAGGAGAGAAGAGAGAGAAAGGTTACTATACTGAGATTTTCCCCCTGACCAGGTCTGAAGACCCTTGTGCCTTCTGCACTTCCCCCATTTGTACAGGAAACCCTTGTTTCCTTGTGATTTTATGTTCATCCACTAGTTATGGCATCATGGAGTGATTCTTGGAAGGAGATATGCTAGAGGCTTGAGGCTGGACGGATCCAGAAGGAAGCTTTGCTTAGAGCCTGCGAAAGGTTACTCAGGTGATATTACTCCTTTTGTACATTCTATTTGTCTATAATAAAGAAACACGTCTTGGTTCCCGATATGCTTCTTCTTTATGTTTATGATGTTCATGTTTGAATTTCATATATGAATGGTTGTTTTAAGTTCATAACTAACTTCCTTCTTTTATAACATAAAGATGATTTCTTTATAAGTTTGTCCATATACTATTGTATTCTTTGGAATTGGTTGTTTTGCAGGACAAAGGAGCGAAAGGGACTTGAAGAAGGGTTTGGACCCTTGAGGAACTTCTTGAACGTAGGACCTGAGGTACACCCCTCTTACTATAGAATTTACTTATCATAACATAATGGTTGTGTGAATGTGTGCTTCTCTGTTTAGACAACTTTCAATCTGCTAGGGTTTCCACCCAAAAGCCCTAGGGGAGCAATTCCCTCAACACCAACTGTTGATTTTGTGCTACTACTTCATCACTTTGGAGGCTCAACTGCTCTATATTTAATTCGCTACTCACTGAGTACCTGTACCGCATGTCCTTCCCTAGCATAGAGCTCCATCATTGCACTGTCCTAGAGCTGGTATAAGCTCTCACGAGGGAGGGTAGCCAAATTTAATCCCAACCATGTAAGCCGACCTACCATAGCTCTGTCCACCTCATTTTCTACTATCAGTTCTCCTACTAAGAGTGTGATCGTATTATCCATTTTGGACTGTAGCAGTTGCTCAGTTGCTGACATACCCGTAGCTCCATGGGTGGCGACCTTTCCCGGCTGTGAGGCTTGTGCTCCAAGTTCCTGCAGTTGCGCGCTGAGTGCCCCCAATATAGTCCGCTGCTCCATCATGGCCTCGTCAAGCGCCTCCTGGGTGACTTCGTGAGCTATATCCCCTATGTCACATAGGTCACCTTCGGTCAATGTGATAAGTTCCCCGTCCAACTTAGACACCTTGGTCTTCTTCTTTGCCCTTGACCATTCTGTCAGTCGTGGTCATTTTAAGGGCGAGCTGGTGGTGTTTGGCGCCACACCTTCCATCCCTGTAACCGTGCCTAATTCTCTGGTCACATTCAGGCTACTTCCATCCTCTATTGTAGTAGCCCCTCTTGCTGGCGCCTTGCCTTTGGAAGCCTGCGCTGCCTCCCGGGTTGCCCATACTTCCACAACATGCTGTTCATTTTGCTTCTGTTGTGCTAAGTGCTTGGCCTCAACCTTCTAGTTTTGGATGGTGGTCTCATCGCCCCCTACCGCATCTAGTTCATGCCACTCCAGTGGCCAGGTATCTAGCACTGCAAAAATAGCCTCGTTGATGGCAATGAAGGGAAGTGTGGTCCACGTCTGCTCTAGATCCTTGCGTACCCAAATGTATACGTGGTGCATATCTGCCTTAAACTCAGCTACGTTCTTCACACTGTCATATACCTCGGTAGATAGAAGAGGTTGCTGATTGATCCATTGTCATATGTTTGCATCCATTAAGGTCCAGAAAATATTGACTTATAGGATTCTTGCGGCATCCTTCATTGCCTAGAGCGACGCGTATTTTGTGGCCTCTGGCCAATCCTAGTCCAGGGATGGAAACTGACTATCTTTGGGTAATTCATTTGTAACCAATAGGATGGATAAGAGCAACCATGCATAGTGGAAGGTATTACCCTCCTCCTAGGCCTCCCTGTAGTAGGTCAGGAATTCATCACAGAGAAACTGCACCCAATTTAACCATTCCCCTTCTGTGTATTGCTCAGCTAGCATGACGACCATTGTTGGGACCTCACTGCCTCAGCATTTCCTCATCACTTTTCCAGCCAGCAACTAGGTAGCAACATGGACCCCTTTGTCTTGAATACTAGTAATGGCATACCCTCTATGCTTTTCCTCCAATTTGTATTTCTTTTTCAGGGCTTCCATCATCGTCACATCGCCACTCATACCAACTATTTCCGCGGGGTCCCTTCCTTCACATGGAAGCCACAGGAGCTTATGAATGAGCTCCGCCGTGATAGGGATGGGTTTGTCTATCCATAAGTAACCATCGTGTACAGGCAGAGTAGTTGCCCGATGACCAATATTGTAATGGGGGCCCAATGAAAATGTGGAATTGACAAGAGGTAGAGTAGCCCAGCTTCCTCCACCTTTCGCAGTCATTCCTGCGGTTGTAGTGTCGTAACAACCCCCTCCATGCTTTGCTCCATCAGTTCACTAGTTTCCAAATGGGGAAACTTCTCAGTATCCACTAGGTCTCAGTCTTCAAATTTCATAGTAGGGATGTGGTCGGTCGCCATTCCTTCAAACAAAACCCCTTTAGGGAGAGACAGGGTGATGAGTGTACTGTCAACGACATCTAAATATTTAGGTACCTTGGCCTTCCCTTTCCTTGGAGGAATATACTTAGGTCACTTTGCTGGAGCTGGTACTAGCTGGGTATCTTCTTCCATCTCTTCTTTTCATTTGATTTCTTCGACAAAAGTCAAAGGATCCTCTTCCTCTTCATCGCTCTCAATAGTAACGGTTTTTCCTTTTTCCTCCATCGATATTTTGTCGAATCGCGCATTTCACAGAGTCATCCAGACCGGTCCTGCTACCTGTGGGTTTTTCTTGGTCTACGACATTTGGGATGATTTAGGGACTTCGATTGTCCCTCCCACCTATGACACAAAGCTTTGCGTAACATCCTTGGTTGTGGATATCAACCTCAGTAGGGACTCCTGTATTACCTTTGGCAATTCTTGAAACCATGAGCTTCCTTTTACGACTACCTCATTCATCCTGCACCTCTCTATTTGAACCCAAAATAGCTTACTATGTAAGGGGCCAAATGGTGTGTGGTAACAAGCCACCTATGCTTATATACCTTTTCGACTTAGAATTCCACCATGCTCCTTATTCGTGGCTCATTAATGCGATTTTGGCAACAAACCCATTCAGCCCTGTGTCTTAATGGCCCACCGCCCACTCCTCGTTGTCTTAAATGGGACATCTTGTCATGAACAGTATCTGTAATGGTCACCTTCCATCCATCCCATGTGGCAGCGCAATCCCTGGTAAGCGGACGCATTTTATGCTTCCTAATAGTATTGCGCACCACATCTGAATCGTGCAACCTTCCTACAAACTTCTTTATAGTCCCGCACACTCTTTCAACTACGTGGAGCGCTTAGACTAGGCCTCCTACAAATATTCAAGTGGTCGCACCCCTCGTGCGAGACTTCTTCTTCCCTATTAGCCCGGGCTGCAGGCACTCTTCGCGTACCTTTGAATCAAGTAGGGCATCGCGTGCTGTGCTCCCTCGTTTACTAGGGTGCGGTAGCAACCATGATATAAGGGTCATGGCTCATTCTAGTATCATAAGAGGGCCGACCAAGTCTCGTTCCCTTATTCTCACATTTGCGTGGCCCATTTGTATGACTCCAATTTTTATTTTGCCAATTTCTTTGTCCAACCTCACGTTTTTCCTCCTTAGCCTTGCCTCCTCTTCCTCAAGTTCTCGAAGTCTCAAGCTGTCATTCTGAATAGCTTCCTGCAGCTGTCAGGTCCCTTTGTCTAGGTCCTCTCATTCAGGTCGAACTGCAGGGGTAGTGGTCGGGGAAATTCTCTTCGCTTTCTTGGTTTCATTGCATCTGACCGTGGATAGAGTTCTCTTCGCACACCCTACTGTATGTATGGCCTTATTGGCCCAGCGAACCCCTGTCACAGACAGATTCAGTTGGGTCGATGGCTATACAGCATACAACCATACCCTCCATTGTAGATGGGTGCTCGAACTACTTCGTCGTGGCTGCCCTGGCTGCATTCACTGCGGAAGTCCTCCAACCCGTACAAGCATCTACCTTTTACCTTCACACCCATTCCACCTCATCTTCCTATGTGCACGCCATACTAGTGTGGTTGTTACACATAGTGCTCCTTCCAGTGCACCATGCCACTTCTACTCTACGATTGAAGTTCCACAAAGGTTGATGAATTCCTCCCCATTTCTTGCGCCATCATCCATTGGTCGTCTACATACCTTAGTTTTCACGTGTCGTAGTGATCTAATCATCATGTTATAGTTGAGTGTTGTGACCTCACGCAATCGGTTCTGCCATCATTCTGTCTCCTCATCTGAATCTGATGTGCAAGAACTATCGCGCTCCCATGAGATTCTTCCGTCCACTGTGGGATTCACCCGATCTTGGTCTTGTGCTATTATCTCGTAGATGCAGTCCAGTTCATTGTCAGTGTCCTTGTCATGCACCATTTTAGTGTAATGCACTCCTTCGGCTGGGTCTAGTGGGACTATAACATGGAGTGACTTTTTCTCGAATGTCATCTTTCGTATTTTTAAATTGATGTCCCCATTCATGTCCGTGGCCCGATCTATTCCTATTAGTGTAGGGTATGGATTACTATCATCAACGATTTCTATCACCTCAAAGTCTGTCTGCGTACTTACGCCTTCCATTTCCACTATCACCCCTTGCAACTTCCCATCGGTAAGATCTTTTCTTGGTTGGCCATCCGTAGTTGAATAGGAGACCACTGTAGTGTAGGCGTGCCCATGCGTTCCCACGTTTGCTTAGGCAATACATTCGCGTCCAACCCTAGATCCAGGATGACCTGATCCATCTCATACTCACCTATTTGCGCCGTCATTCACATTTCCAGCCCGGTGCGCAGAGCATGTTTTCCCAGTTCATGGACTACACGCGGCTCCCTTGATCCCACACACCTAGTCATCAGCTCTTGTAGTCCTTTAACTACCCTATTGTCACGTAGAAACTTCATACATGTCTCTAAAAAGGTAGTAAGCATAGAGGGATCCATTCCCGGCTCAATTTGATCCCTACTACCTAGAGTAGAGACTTTTGTGAAGCTCTTCTTAGCTTCCTTAAACGTCCCCTTCACATGTTCCATCTCAAAGTCAGGTTCCTTCACATCTTCTCTAGATTGCTTCCTCGCATCTCCCCCTATAGTTGTGTCACTCCTTAGTACCATGTTTACGCTGCGGTCCTCCTCGCGTGGCTTAGACCTCATCATTTGGATATTTTGAGTTGGACTAGGCTGTAGTACCCCCTTTTCGCACATTTAGGCAATTAGCATCGAATAATGTACCATTTCATGTCAAATTGATCACCGTACAAACAAGATATTCTCATTGGGTTAGTACAATCATGAGTGTAGTGCCCTGACCCTCCGCAATTATAACAGATCAGCTGTCTGCGCCCTTGTCCAAGTCCCATTCCTCCTCTGCGTCCTTGGAATCCATTGCATGGCATTGCAGTTGGGTCAAAACCCCGCGTCTCAGTCTACATTTTATAGGCTAGGGTTCTCTCCATCATTAGCTCGTAGCTTCGACAAGTTCACTCATCATGACCCACTGGCCTATAGAAGTTGCAATACAACTGTTGCGGGGTCTGGGTATACTTCTGCAACAGGTGACAATTGCCTGTTGCGTGCCTTCCTCCTACTTGACAAATTGCGCACCAGAGCGCGGGTGCTGCACTTCCCTGCTTGTTCCTCAAGCCTTAATGGCATCAGCCCTCCTCCCGCCAGATAGTTCGTGAATATGGGGCAGTTATCCTTGTCGTGACCTTGGCCTTTGCATTTGATACACCACACTTCTTCACGCGCCTCAGATTGGGATGCCCTATCTTGCTTCAAACTTTGCATTTTTAAGCATAGGTTTTGTAGCTACACGTGAATTTGCTGAACTCCCAACCCCAGATCTTGTATTGGAGTTTCATGCAACCTCATTACTATCTCTAATGCTTTAGCTTGGGTTGAGATCTTTTGTTGTGACAATGATGTCCTCAGATGGGGTGTCAAAGATGCCACAAACCACACACGATGTTGCGCATCTGTCAATGTCATGTTAGCCTCACAAATCGTAGTCTTCAATCTCTGATCAAGATCCCATGGAGTTTCACTAGGTAGCATCACAATCTCTTTGAACCCGATGATCGACTGCATCTCCGATTTTGGCTGGCTAAATTCTTTGTTTAATGCATCTTGGATCACCACTATTCCCGCATTTGGGTGATCACTAGAGTACTTTATATACCACGTCAACGTGCTATCCTACAATGCACTTACCAGAGTATCCCTTTTGATGTTATCATCCATTACACATTGGGCTTCCCATACAGCCTTTACCACAAACCAGAACTGATCTGGTTCTTCATTTCCTACGCCTCTATATATAGGCAACTTGATTGCACATTCTAACACTCGGTGGTGGCAAAGGTGGGGTAGGTGAAGATGGGTTTGATGTAGGTGAGTAGGTGATGTTGTGGATGGTAATGGTATCAGTGGAATGCATTGCTTTATCAATCAGACTGTGCTTCTCAGAGAGAACCCTACAAGCTCCTCCTCACTTTCTTGCAAAAGTGAAATCAAAGGACTATTCTTCGGTCCCTCGGTAGCCTCTTATGTTTTGTGTTACCCCAGACATCAATGGATGTGCATAATCCATTTTTCACATAACAACATTTTAATCCAAGTATTCAACGATTTGATGTACTACCCCGCGGTCCTTGGATAAAGTGCCTTTCTACTTCGTTGTAAGTCACAGTTGTGTCTACCACGAACTCAGTGATAAACACTCCTATTATCCGATCCAACCAGTGATCTACTACCCTTGAGATTTTACCTTTAGATGCTTCTAGCCTGCGTACCAAATCAGGAGTCCACATGATCGGTTGTTCAAGTCTGCACCTTCTCTGACTATCAGCTAGCTTCATGATCCACTCATACAGTTTTGTCGAGAAGGACATGAAGAAGATCTCGTGGATTTCCATGTATATGTAGCAATCCAACCACCTTTCCTTAGATATCCACAGGTTTCTGTTTTCCTGTACCATGAACTCATGAAGCTTCTGATCCAACCAATCTTTAAGTTCTTTCTTCGTAGGGTTCCAGTGTTCTAACATCAAACATCCCTTAGGTAGATCCCGGTCCTGGCAATGGAACCATTTGTTGGCTTGTTGGGGCCTTACCCAGGTTTGGAAGAGGTTTAGTCAAACAAATCCCACACTACCAACCCTTTTAGCAACAATCCACGGAGTACAGATTGAAGTCTCACCCGAGGTAGTATGGGATGGTGCTGGAACTAGGTTTTTGCACCCTTGGGATGTCTTGATGTGGTCTGGAGGGTCGCAAAGCGTTCTACGCTCCTGCGCTACTCTGCAAAGATATTTGTCCTTCGCGTAGATCTACACTAGTCACTTCCCGAATCTTATTATTTATATGGTGCTATTATAGATCATAATTAATTTGCAAGGTCTCTAAGCAAACATTCAACAGTAACAACCAATGTGCACAATCATAAATATGCATAAATTCAGAACATAAGCAACAGATATATTTGCGATAAAGCACACAATGATTCAAAAATTCTTATCTTTATTTATCTCCTTTTCAGTACATCAAGATTCTCCCTGTTATAGACATATTTGGGCACTTCAACTCCGAACTTATATGTCGATAAAATAGGGCTCATCAACCCCTAAAAGAGTTGTTCCATACCCTAAAAGAACATGGTCATCTGATTACATCATCCCCCAAAAGTTCCACCTGAGAAACCATCCAGAAATGGCCTAAACTGAACCATATTGACTGCTACACTGGCCAGGTGTGATGCATACTAAGTGGTACACTGCCCAGGTGTGATGCATACTGTTTGGGCCTTCTATAGGGTGCGATGGGAGAGGATGGACAAATGTCCGAGACAGTTTGCTAGGTGGTTGCTTATGGAATCTTCTAGAAACATCTCCTATGCCACTTGCCTGTCTAAATTCACCCAAGTATGAGTAAGAGATCTAAGAAATCTCCAAGTGGAACGAATTGTAACAAGTGGAATGACACTAATCAAAACCCTAGAGATGACTCACGCCCTTGTACACATCTATAAATGGATCCCTCATCTAAGAGATCTGGGGGCTAGAATATTGTGAATTGCAAGGAAGTGCTGATAGTTTGTAATTAAGAAAAAGAGCATTCTATTTTTGGTGTGATCTTGCTATTTCATGAGATGAAGAGGGCTTGATGCTGGGAGGATGATGCTGGATCAAACAACTGGATTGTAATTCTCCCTTCTATTTAATAAATTTCTTCAAGTTTTTCTTCCATATGATTATGCAATTGTGAATGTTATCATTTGTAAATGCTATTATATGTTCATTATATATCTGATTCTGTAATGTGTATGTTGTAATAGATCAAGATGCTTTGACAGTTCTTTGTTACTATGTTTCTATAGGTACTCTCTAAGCAGGATAAGTACGGGGAGGAGTTGCAAGCTCTGTCAAGGGGGAGAGAGATCAAGCAAAAGGATTAAGCGGAAGTTCCAAGTTGGTCCCATTATCTTTCTCTTATCCATTACACATCACAGAAATCGTGAATTTCTTTAAACTGTTGTTTCTAGGGTAGTTGCCAAACCTAGAGGGCTAGTCGTTCGAAAAGACACTAGTTTTCCTAGAAAAAAATTGGTGACTCTGTTGGGGATTGGATAGATGTTTGTTTGTTTTTGTTGTTTGTTTTATAAACTATATATAGAGCCTCAAGTTATCCAGGTAGCCTTCAAACTTCTCTTGCTCTGCAATTGCATAGTAGATGAATGCTGCTTCAATCAATCTCTAGTTTAGTTTATCAATTAAACATTTGACTTCCAAGAATTCTAGATGCCCTTTTGGTAGCTTAGTAACCTCTCAAGACATTCCTCTATACTTTGCTCTTTACTGTCCATCATAGCTCAGCTTAACTCATTGAAAACAGCTGCACATCTGAGCCAGAGTCCTTTCCAGTTGCGCTACCTGGCCCATCGCACTATCTGTCACTGTAACCCAATATGCATCGCACCTCCCGGGTGTGTAAAGTGCAATGCATCCCTATTTCTGTGAAGCCTAGGTGTGATGACTAACTGAACCTATTTCTAGTTTTGTTTGGTTGTTTTGCTGCTTATGAACAATGCCTCATTACTGAAGCCTACTTGCATCACATAGATCAGCCTCCACTAGTTTAGGATTAGTGAATGTTTTTATGTATTTTTTCATCATTGACAATCCTTTGTCAAAACGTTGCTTAAATCAATCTGTTGCTTTGGTACAAAAAGTGTCGTAATTGTCATTTTGTGTCAACAAGAGAAGTGTCATGGATTTTTCCTTCCCTGGATAGTCGATTGAACTTTTCGTCATGTATTTGGTTTGATTTGTTTATATTTGAAGTGTCGAAAGCAATTTTTTAATTGAAAATTGAAAAGTGTTGTTTAGTCTTCCTTTCTCTTTTGAAGAAGAAATTGTCGAAAATGTCATTTTGAAAGAAATATTTCAGATCTTTACTGCATTTAGTTTTCCTTTTTGGCATTTTTCACATTAAGGAGAACGAAAAACAAATACATGCATTGGCATTTGCATTTAGTTTGTGTGTGAAAAATGATTTAGGAAAGTGCATCAGTTTGTGCTCTTTGCTCTTTGTTTGAAAGAATTGTAATCTTCTTTCCCTAGTAGCTAGGATTTTCATTGCTCAAAATAAACAATGATTGTTTATCATTGTAGATTGCATTTTAGTAATTTCAGATCAACATCACACGGTGAACCATTGAAAGGAAAACTCTAAACAAGATTAGCTCTAAAATAAATTTCAATGAACCTAACAACACTTTGGAACTTAGTGCAACACATCTAGAGGTCTAGGCTAGAGACGTGTTCCAGAGTCATAAAAACTAGTAACTATTGTTTTCATCGAAGGTGGGGTGATTCCTCTTCCTTGATATGACAAGTGCTAGCACGGACTTGTGCTCCCCGTACCATCGCGTATATATTGGGAGACCACAATAGGCTTATATCCTTTATCCATTGGAAGCCAAGTATGTCGCCTTATTGATCGCAATGCACTAAACACAACATTCGGGAAGATTGACTGTTGTACATAAGTCCTTGGTAATTTCTCTTTAATTTATCACCAAGGTGTATATTGCAGTTTTGCGATTGATTTGGTAATCCCTCTATTTAGATTTCCAGAGTAGTCACTTTCGTTCCTTTTTTACTCTTTAAAAGAAAAGGTCCATCTGAGCACTTGTCACTTCAGGCTCATTAAAAATCAAAGGAGACTAATGTCATCTTTAGCTTTTTCTCGACTCTTAAAAACTGAAAAAGCAAAGTTGTGTCAAAGCATCTTTAAAATTAATTGAATTCAGAATAACATCCCTGTTTCTTAGTTGATCTTAGGTTGAGACATATGTCAACGAATCCGGAGTCCACCAATTAGGGAATCCCTTTTGAGGGGAATCCTAGTCCTTTCTCCTCTTGGGGAAATATTGGTGCTCCCTATATGGCCACTTTGTCCCTTCGGGAATTACCATTGTCCTGCCAATATGGTTGTTTTCAACCTCAGTGGTTCAAAATGCCATCATTCCTCCGCAATCAAATCAGCCTCCAGTTGATACTGAAGTTGACCTTTCGCCTTCTTCTTCATTTGTTTCTCCCTCACCTTCTTCCTCTTCACTTGGTGAAAGTACTGATGCTAGTAACCAGGTGGCTAAGAAGAAGAAGAAAGGAAAGGAGAAGAAGAAGAAGCCAATTCAGCAAGGGGGCAACCATGCATCATCCGGTGAAAATCTGTTATGCTCTTAACCTGCAAGATGATACCAGAATACGAGATATGCAAGAAATATACCCAGAACATAGAATAGTGAGTAAGAAAAGAAAGTATTTTGTTATTCAGAAAGAAATGTTCACTTGCCTCTTCGAGGGGGCAACCTCCAATAGAGCAGAGATCAATGACAAAATAAGACACAATGTTCCTTGTAGGGAGTTTCTATCCTTTATATATGACTCGTACATGCAATACCATGGATCAATACCATGGTTCTTATTAATACCATCTATCTAATACCATGGCCCATTTTCAACTAACTATGGTCCTGTCATTAAATGCGGGTTAACCACTTACAATTATTAATATGGGCTTTATTGACTCTTTACTATGACTCGATCCTACTACATAAATAAGGGGGTTAGGGTGGGACCCTAACATGCCCTCCCCCTT
>APFE030615042.1:2237-90182 GCA_000404065.3 Pinus taeda | reverse complement strand
TATTTGGTGTAAAATAAAAATAAAAATTTTAAAATTAAAATATTATTAAGCCGAGTTTGTTTCCTAGAATGCTTTGAAAAGGCTTGGAAAATTTAGAAGCTATGGGTCTTGAGGGCAGATATCAAGCTATTAAGGGAAGTTAGTAGGGGGAAGCTGTCACAAGACGGGGTTTTCTGAAATTGGGGAATTGACATGCTTGAAATGTTGGCCAGGCCAACCTCGGTTGACTAAAGGGAACGGGGTGGTTAGCAAGGTGTGGGTTGGATGCCTTGTGGAGGCCGAGGTTTAGATGCCATGATGCCAGTAGGACTAAAGTCAAGCCAAGCTGAGGCTAAGTCAGGGGGAAAGGGGGCAGGGACAGTGAGCGAGGGGCAAAGGAGATGAGGGGTGTGGTTCCTGTAGGCTTGGCCTCCGAGCTACAGGCTTTGTAAGTGACCATGCACCTTGCTTCCAAGACCGTGGTCAAAGCATGAGTAAGGCAGGGGTCATGCATGGGTGTCTTGTGAGTTGCGGGTGGGGGCTCCTTACGCTCGGCGGTTATGCACATAAATCATGGGTGGCGGAATTGATGCATTGGTAGAACCTTTGGATGATGACAATACTGAAAATAATGTTGTGGAAATTATGGTTTCTTCTTCTCGTAATAGGTCTGCCGAGAGGTAACTTTCCTTGGACGAGAAGAGCACAGAGGCTAGTTTTTGGCTGGAAGGTACAGGGACATAGAGGTAATGGGTTGAGTAATGAAAGGCAAGGGATGAGGGAAGAGATTGTGGGGGAGCAAGGCCGAGGCCGAGCCAAGCACTGCGGGTAAATGACGAGGCAGAAAGCCTGTGGCCAGCCTGATCCAGGAAGCAGAGACTGCTTATGTAGATGACACCAAAGAGGAAATCAAACGACTCATAGCAAAATGGGAGGAGGATATAAATCACTAAGCGAGCAAGGAGGCAACTGACATAAAGGATTGGAAGCTCCTGGTTCCAGATCCAGGACACACCATAGGCCGAGAGACGAAATAAAAACAAACCTTGTATCTATATTGGCTTATGAAATGCCTCCTGGGCAAGGCCATCGAACAAATCTAGCCGACTTCCCTCCAGGACTTTCCAAATTACAAACAAGACTTTCAAAAAGTTGCAATTTCAATTGCAAAAATAAGATAGCTGCCTGGATCGTATTGATAAACATTTCCCATGCGTGTCCTTGCTGACTGAACTGCTAGGCTCCATTGTGAAGGATCTGGCCCCGGTTACATCGACATTCGTCGAGCAGGAGGACTAGAATGTTGGGTCTTAATCATTTTTTGATTAGTTTTCATGCAGATAGCTTTTAATTTACAATTTGCAGTCATATATATATTTGATTAGTTTTCATGCAGATAGCTTTTAATTTACAGTTGCACTATATATAATATATATATAATACTAAATATATCTAATATATATATATATATAAATATATATATATAATAATATATATATAAATAACCAGCTAAATAGTGGTTGTGGATCATTACAATTCAAGTTTATATAGCTGGATAGAAAACTAAGTATTTTTTCTATTGGATTAGCTTATAAGTGGTTAGTGTTTCAGAACATACTTGGTTTCCCGATGGGAGAGTTAGTACCACATAACCAAGCTCTAATAATGGGGTAATCTGCTTACTTTATTTTATAATGAAAAAAAGATCTACCAAACTTTAAAAAAACATTATGTTTTATAAATTTGTTAATACATATATATATAATAGAAAATAAAATATTATTATTTGTATTATTTCATATTATAGATGTTATCACAATAAAAATTATTATAACATTTATATTGTGTTATATTCTCATGGAATGGTTTTATTTATAATTAAGTGTAATTCCAAAATAAGGAAATCACAACAAAAAGTGAAATAAATCAAATTTGAATATATTAAATGTAATTCCAAAATAAAGAAATCACAACAAAAATTGCAATAAATCAAATTTGAATATATAAAATAAAGGAAAGGAAAATAATGAAGTTAGGTAAATATGATCAAAGAATATTTGAATTAACTTAATGGATTAAAAAATAAGGTATAATATCAACCGATTTTCTTATTAATAAACAATTATATATCATAATCACATTAAAAAGAATATATAACATTAACCTCATATATTTATTAAATAAATAATTACATATCCTAATGATATAAATAATTTAAATTTCTATAATGCATATATGTATCTAATAACTAATTATAGTTATAAAAAGAGCTTCGGCGTAAATCACATGAAAAAGACCTTTGTCGATGCGTTTCAAACCAACTAGTGTGGTTCATCATCAGGACAAGTTGAAGAAACAGATCTGGCCTAGCATGCTAAATAGACTGAGTAGAGACTCCAACAGCTACATAACGACTATTTTTTATTCTAGGACCAAGGTCAAACTTATATTAATAAATTTAATATTATTATTATTTTTATAATATTAAAATTAATAATATAATGTTCTATTTCTAGAAATTAGTAAAATTAGGTACAATGACTAGTAACATAAGTAATTTATTTAATTAAATAACATTAGGTTATTAATGAAATAATACTAATGGTTATTATAAATTTATTATTAATATTTTTGTAATATAAAAATTAATAATATAATGTTCTATTTCTAGAAATTAGTAAAATTAGGTACGAAGAATAGTATCATAAGTAATTTATTTAATAAAATAATACTAATGGTTATTATAAATTTATTATTTGTTTGAATGATTTCTTATGAAGAAGTAATTTAGGTTACATAAATAAATTATGTATTCTTTTTTCCAAAAATAATAATAGGATGTTAGGATAAAAATAAGAATAAATGAATAAATAAATAATTTTAATGGTAATTTAAAAACAATAAGTTATTCATTTATTAAATTATTAACTAAATATATATATGAATTATTTATTAAAGGTCTGTTAATTTGTTTATAAAACTATACTAATTACTATTGATGTAATATTAAATTTTATCTGTTTATAAAACTTATTAAATTTACCAAATTATTAATATAATTTAAGAGTAAGTTTTCACAATTAATAATTAATAATATATATTATATAATAATATATATAATTTTAATCATATTAAATTGCGATAGAAAAATATCTAGAAAAGCCATGCTTTTAAAGAGCTGAAAATAAATAACTAACTTGAAGCAATCACAAATCGAAAAATGGAATAAATGCCCACACATGCATTGATTCTAATTTGAACATATTTTTTGTAATCAACTCAAATATGACATACAATCCATACCTAATCAACTTGATTCTCCTATATTTATCTTTAAAGTAAATTCAACCTTTATATCTTGAATAAAATTAATAATATGGGCAGTGTTGAATATTTTTGATGTGGTTTATAAGTCTTCTTACCAATGAATTTGTCATGGCCTCCATCCCTATCATTAACTTATTATTACGATCCAAAATGGATAATGGATCCTTCCAGATAAATTTAAGTTTGCATAATTCAAAAGGTGAAGTAAATACCATTTATGCACCACACAATTATAACTAAATCGCATTTATAGAATGCTATTATCCTTTGGCTTTTTAGTTTTATGATTACAAATATGAAATAACTAATTTGTGGTAGACTTACTGCCTTTGCTTGAAGTTTAATTCATAGTTGTAAGGTAATATTTTGTTTCAACTTAGTTTCAATCAATCTTCAAGTCACTTAAACAAAACTCATAGAGGTGATTGATAATTGTAATTCAAAATCACACACCAGTACATTCTCATGAAAAAATGTAAAATCTAATTAATATTCAATCTATTTTCCTATAAAATACATAACTAGCAATTTGTTAAAGCATCTTACAAGTACCATTAAATAATAATAACCCAATTAATTGTTAGCAAACCTTTAAGAAAATCCATTAAAACTGACTCCAAGTACCATTAAATAATAATGACCCAATTAGTTGTTAACAAACCTTTAAGAAAATCCATTAAAACTGACTCCTATAGTCTTCTTTAAATAGAAATCAAATGTATTACCTAGCTTTCAATTCCTTATACTTTTAATAAATGTTATTACATTTTTAACTATTAAAAATATTTCTACAAATTTAAGATTTTTTCAATTTTTAACTGGTAAAAATATTTCTACAAAATCAAGATTTTCCTATTTTTAACTAGTAAAAATATTTCTACACATTCATGATTTCTTTAGTTTCTTTACTTGGTCCAAAATATCTATATCTAGATATTTTAAAATTAAAAGCCTACTATAACCACTATACCCTTTATCTCCCAAAAATTAACTCAACTTATATAATATACCATCCTTCACCAACTAGTCCAAAAGGTCTTCATTCGATTAGTTTGCAGCAGAGTCAAGAAGCATTGTATCTATGCATGCATATTCTAAGGCAACATGTGTAAATTTTACCGATAATATTAAAATAGTCCTTTGAAGTTTCATTAAAAAAAAAATGTAATGCCGATTATGGAATTAATATGAAAAATATTATTTTATTAATCAGATTTGCCCTCTCATACTTAATCACAAAGTTGATACTTTATAGTGCGAAGCAGTATTTTATTTCAAATGGTAATTATTTTGAATTTTAATTTATATTTTGATAATTAAAAAGTCTTGGAAAATATATTTTTCATTTAAATAATGACGACATTGGAATAATTCAACAATATGTTTAGAAAATATTCGAAGTGCTAAATATTGTCACATGTATTCTTGTTGAAAAGTGTTTAAAACCATAGTTGAGGTACATGAAAAAGAGGAGGATGATAACCATCTTTAAACAACGTACATATAATAATACCATCACATCAACTTAAATCCGATGAACATAAATAATTGATGGGAAAATAACAGTCTTAAAGAAAAGAGGGTTATATAGTATTTGATATTTCAAATTTGATATTTGATTATTATATAGTATTTAACAAAAACTTATTTCATATGTTAATTAAGTAATTTATTTGTTATATAATTTATAGATTTTTTTTATAATTAATATTTTATTTTTCTCAAAAAAATAGTGCCATTTTTTAACCATGAAAATTAGTAGATTTAAAAAAAAAAGGGCAAACTACATATTATACCATTTTTATTTTGAATGGATTTGGTTTGGTGTTTGGAATAGTTCTCATGTTCAAACATTTTCCTCAATAATCCTTACCTATTTTATATATTTTCACAATTCATTTTAAATTTGATGCATTATAAAAATAAAATTAAGTCAACCACAACAATAATCCTAATACAATATAAAAAATACAATTTAAGTCAACACTATAATAAATAAATTTTTCTCTTTTATTTTCACAATTTTAATCATAATTTTAAAATATAAAATATAAAATAATTATTTGGAATCTTTTGCACTCACACATAAGTCTTTATGTAACTAATTTTTTAATTTTAAATATAAGAGGTATTGTAATTTTTTATATTAGATATTTTATTACAATTGAATTCTTTACCACTAAGAGGACACATAATACTTCATATCAATTTGATTTTTTAGACATAGAAATTCTATTATAGTTTATTTATTTCCACTAATTAAGATGATATAAATTTAAAATTAAATAAATAGTTTGTTACAATAATTAACTTTTTTAAAAATATTTATTTTATTGATATCATATATATTCATTATTTAATATAAATTTATTAGACATTGTAATTTTTCCTTCTTATTTAGTCTTATAAGTTAACAATGGAATAAAGTGCAAATGCACAAAAACACATTTAAATAAGCTCTTAACTTTCGTAACAAATGATGATGTTGGTCTTTTTGTTTTGCTACAAAATTATTTAATCCATTAATTATTTTTTGTTACTTCCTTTTTAATATTCAAATGTGTTTCATTATTTGATTATTAATTTGTTCATGTATTCAATAATTACTATTTATTATTTTTTACATAAAAAACAAATATTAAACAACAACCTATTACAGTCGTTATTTATTTTTCTTTAATTATAAATTTCAAAAATGTATTATTCGTTATACAATGATTACCAAAAATAATTTAACATTAAATCAAGTAGTCAAAAAAAAAAGTTTCTATATTATTCGAGTATTTTTATTATTAAAAACCATTAATAATAAATAACACATAATTATGGAAATTTCTATATATAAAAATATGTATATTTTTAATAATAAAATATTTATATTATATATTAAAAATATTTAAGGTTTGATATAAATTATTTGATTAAGAATAATATATTTGGAAAACTATGGGTTTGTAAATGATGAATCTTTTAGATTTAATAAATGACATATCATATATTTATTTATATTTCCCCAAAAGATAAAATAAACTATATTTATTAAATTTGAATAAACATATTTTCATTTAATATTGATTTTTTTTTGGTTTAATGATCGTGGAAAAAACAACGTGCATCATTACAGCCTTGTTGTGTGCTAGAAAGAATGTGATGATATCTTATACTAGTGAAATTGTTTATTAGGACATATAAATTATGGAATCAAAATCAAAGACAAGAAACTTGTGATATCATTAAAAATTACTAGTGCATACACAAAAATGAACACAAAAATTAGATATGGTTTATATAAAAGAGATTCAAACAAAAATTATTTATGAATTTGTTAGAATATTAATCGCGTCGTCAGTGATTGTTGATATGATAGGGAATCATTAATGACAGTCGGTAGGAGTCGACTAGCTTAGGTGAGTAATAAAGACAATCGATGGAATCCTTGCAGAGTCTCCAACTATGCTTCTATATAAATTGCCTTATCTGTAATGCAATAGACAAGCTCACTTTGTGAGTTTCAACATGGTATTAAAGCCATGTTCGAGTAAGCTTGGTGGAGTGAAGCGCCGAGGGCTCAGTCTTCTGTTTGAAGAGTTGATTCTCCTTGTGCGTGGGAGCTGAGGGCTCCGAGAAAGGTGGTGTGTGTTGTTTGTATACCTAGGGTTCTAGTAAGTGACTGTCAAGGAGCGCAGATTGATGGTATGCTAATTGAAAAATTCATCGACCAAATATGGCTTTGTATGAATCTTTCATATCTCTCAGCTGAACCATGGAAGGGACGAGCTCACTCTTGTCTTCGATCCCTACTTCGGCTCTGGAACTTGGGGTAGTGTTGACGGTGCTAGACTTGCCAACATGTAAGGGGATTTCCTCAGTAAGAATTCCTAATTAGAACTCAGACTGTTTGGTGTAGGAGTCCCAACAGTGGCTCGTATGGTAATGCCTTGACTGCGATTTTGCATAGAGGCAAGTAGGATAACTCTGTTGGTAGCAAGGGTGTGACTGCTATAGTGAGCCAAGGAAGGTGCATGAGAAGTTCTAACACATGGGGGTTGAGATGGGTGCGCCCCTTGGAAACCTGTGATAGCATGCAATTAAGAAGGGAACACATGAGCGAAGATGCATCACAACATGGAAGGAAAGTTAACAAGCAATCCAAAGTGATGGTTAAACCAACAACACATTCATAAATATTCATTCATACATACACAGATAGCTATACATGCATGTGTAAGAAAACTAATACATATATCATTTAGAGTAAACTAGATAACATAGAATACAATACAACATATGCACAAAAAGTGATTGGCTCTTGTTATATTAAGAAGTGTAAGTTCCAGTTATACAATATGTCCATGTCCAACCACTAGTTCCGATAGCAGAACGTTACAGCCACAACCACCTTCTCCTCCAAAGAGATGTACTAGCTCTGTGCAGTGGAGAAGCCAAGGCTCATTACAATATTGTCTAAGCTTTCTCTAAGATAATCCCATCAAAGCTTGGTTGACCAAAAGCCTTTACAATGAGTTATGAGGTTCTATTTATAGCAAAGGGTGGGGTGACCCTTAACATTCCCCTTTGTGATAGTTCATCTACCTTCATGAATATTCATATACTCTATGACTGTTACATCCAACTATTGACACTTGAACTTCCACTTGACAAGACATTACATTACAATGCACATGTGCCCATGTGAGACAAAATGGCTTGAGCAAGCCATGCAAGACATCATTGACACTCGGTCCGATGTGGTGAGACCAAATTTTTGGCATGCTTGTGATGGTGAATGTGGCCAGCTGATGCCAAGCTTGGTCGTCCATGATGGTGTTCGTGCACTCCATGGTGACATCTTATTGAAGTGAACTCTTGCCTCCGTTGCATTCGAGTACATTGGTGTGGCTCCTCCATCCAAATTGTCTGCTAACATGTGCATGGTCTTCTTGGGGGTGGCCGAACTGACAACACATTGATGCATAATGTCCGTGTTGATCTTCCAGTGCGTGTTGGTGGTCATGCGCATCAAATGTCAACTACATGTTCAACTCGAGTTGGACTTGCTTCTTGTATTTGCCTCGATGAGTGTGTTGAATGGGTGGGATCGCATGCGTGCACATGATGACATCCATGCCCCTGAATTCCCTTGCATGCGATCAAAAATACTGCTCACCATGTCTGTTCTGTGCCAGCTGCTAGGATGGATATTTAACTTGTATGGCCATAGTTTCATCCGTGAGTGCATGTTGTACCTGCTGCTGTACCTATTCTTCCTTGATTTGCTGGTTGAGCACATGCAACTCCTTCTTTGTTCCGTTATCTACCTTTACATGATCTTCATGTCGCACCGTCACCTCATAGCCCGAGTCTCCAAAGTTTCTTTCACCACAAGTGGATCTGCTTGAGCTTACAACTTTGTTCTGCCTTTATGTTGTCAACAACCTTCCGCTTGCATTCGTTGCATCCGGTATGTTGCCTTTAGCTGCTGTTCATGATGCTGCTCACTATGATGCTGCTACCATCATAACTTGACGTCCTTGTCTACGAACAACTTGATGTCTTTGTGGGTAGGCAAGTCCATAGACACTTGATCGACTCCATCCCCAAGTTCTCTGAATGGCGTCTTCGAATTTGCTCTCTTGGAAACCATTGTACCTGTACTGCTGAGAGACAGATGAACACCTGTGATACCTGGAGACATGGAAACACTCATGGCAAGCAATCCGTCAGTCGAAAACCAAAATGAACTTGAGAACAAACTTACAACATACTTGTGTGACAGATCATGAAGGTTGTGCAATTTTCGCTGGGAGGTTGGGAGATTGACTGCCAAGACTACGCAAGGTACAGTTTGGGTTGCTGGGAGCCTGACTGACTGCTAGAATTGCTGGAATTGCACAATGTGCAATCTCAACTGGCAATGGTTTCAGGCTCAGTGACTGCATTGCACAAATTTCTGGGCTAGCAGTCACTGTTCCTCAGAATTGCACAATGCAAGATTGGAGGACAGTCACCGGAGAGAAATGTGCATTTCCCGAGAGGAAGATAGAGCCTTCCCTCTCAGGATTATGCAATGTTGTCTTGGTGAGGCAGATTCTGGGCTAAGGCTGTCCAGACTCATCGATGGGAAACTGAAAGAGAATGTGAATGTGAATGCATGGAGATGCTGAGTGTAAGCATAAGTGAATGATCGTGCATGAAAACAGTGAATGGTAGATTCAGAAAATGAAACATCATGCATGTGGGTGAGGTGAGTCATCGAATTGGCGACCGTTCGTGAAAAACAGTTTCATGCATGCGACAGTAGTGAGATGTTAACGAAAACTGAAACGGTGCTAGTACAAGCTAGTATGTATCAAAACGACAACAATCACTCACTGAAATCAAGCAGACAACATTAATATGAAGTGAAGCACAAAAGTTGCCATAAATGCAACACAAAACATGGGAAGCAAGATTACCCCAAAAAAACTGAGCTGGATGTGCCAATGGCTCCTAGATGCGATGTGGGATGTTAGAGCTGCAAGGTTGATGTTAGGAATGAGCTCTGCAGCATCTCGTTTATGAGTTTTGATAAAATCAAAGATGTGACGCGCATGCCACAAATCTAAGAAGAGAGATACTTAGTGGGAGGTTTCCGAGATGATCCTTGCATGCAACCTCCAGATGCTAAAATTAGATACATGAATCAAGGGATTCCTTAGCATGCTGCCTTGGGGGAAGTAGCCCATGCATGCAAATCGGTTTTGCTTGGTCTTGGAGGGAACTGGTCAACTCAACTGCATATGCAAGAGGCTGCTCAACTGGGATGAAAAAAATGTGCATTTTTGGGAGGGAGCTGGGCTAGCTGCCCAGAAGATTTGCGCAATTTTTGGGCAGAGCAGCTGAATGCTACCTAGGATTGCACAATTCCTGGGCTGAGCAGCCCTGTTGGGAAGAATTGCACAATTATCTGGATGAAGCCTGATAGGAAGAATTGCGCAATTCTGGAGCCCAACAGGTTGCTAGACATAATTGCATAAATTATGGAGGGAAGGACGGTTTCCCTCCATAATTGCGCAAATTTTTGAGGGAGCTGCTCAGCCTCCAGCTAGACGAAGTCCAAGAGAACAACCTGTGAGGGGAGTGCAACAAGTTCTGATGGACAGGCTGTCTTTCTGTAAGAAAATCACTGAAGCTTGTGTACTTGACGAAGCAAGACATGATGTTGTGAAAGGTTGGTAGGGAGGCTCCAAAACGAAGTGAAGGAAAAATTTTGGAGGGTGGTTGTAGCCACTACAATAGGCAACCATGATTTCTATGCTGGCAGTGGGAATAGTTTGGCACATTCACATGTAGAGGAGCTCTTGTGCTTACTTGGTGGCCTACAACTGCTACAAGCCCCCAAAAGACCAAAAAATGAACATAGAGCTATCAGAATACGTTATTTTGAAGAGCGATTAGATGCCATAGATGCTGAAATTCTTGGTAAATGTTCACATAAAATTTGACCTAGGGCAAGAGACCTACATGCCAAATTCCTTCTTCCAGGGCGACATTGTGTCATCAATGGTCGAAGGATGGTTGGAGATGCAAGAGGGATTTTCTTCTACACTCGAAAGACTGTTCACTGACAGCAGGATTCAACCCTATGTGTAATCGTTGTTGGGAATATTTTCTTTGATATCGAATCGTGTCAGGACTCTGGATTCTGGATATGGATTTGAAGACCATGGCTATTCTCATATTTTAGAGCAAATGACGAGCGTAATTGAGAGGTTTGATCTTGTTAATGAGGGTGAATTCGTGGAAGAGTCACGAGGTATGGATAAGACAACCTGAAGATGTATGAAGTAGCGTGGAATTCGTGTGGTGTGAAATGGCATATCTGTTGGTGTGTAGGAGCCTTGAAGCTGAGTAGCGCCGAGGGTTACAAATGCCATTTGAGTAGTGTTTCTCTTACCAACGTGGTGGACATGACATGAAGGGAAGGCGATGACCAAGTCTGGTGAGATGCTGAGGAGAGGCCTAGTAGTAAAGTGATGTGGTGAGACGTTCCTTGTGGTAGAGGAAACCGACAAGTGTTTTAAATGTAAGATCTAGAGCGATGGTTAAACCGAGAGCAACGTGGAAGAGTTTTCTATCCTACGCTTGGAGGACGCTGAGTCAGAAGATTGAACATGTTGTGTGTTGAGCCTCGCGTGGCTGCACTGTTGTGAGCCACGTGAGAGAAATGTAAAAAATGTGTGGATCAAACAAGTGACTCAGAGGTTCTGAGATCTCGCTATTAGAGAGTGTTGTTTAAGTGTAGACTATGTGAAATTCAGAGAACGCTGAGCCTGCGTACTATAATGTAGTGACAAGCCAACTTATATGTTGTGAATGGCTACATTGAGGATGTTTCTTTTGTGTCCATTTGCAATTTGCAACATGTGTGGCTTGAATTAAGGCAATGTAACAACAATTGAGCCAAGGGCCGAGTTTGCTAGTTATATGGTTTCTATCAGTTGAAGGACACCACTAGGGGTGGATCGAGCCACTTGGAGGAGAATAAAGTCACTGTAGGAGAAGATCTTTGTTGGAGTCTTTCTTGATAGGAGGAGGCATAATCTTGAGCCAATGTGAAGCAAAGTGAAAAGTTGTGTTGCTGTTCTGCTGTGCGTAGAGCAGTGTGCCGTGCATAGTGTGTAGTGGAGCACTAAATGCTAAGTGGAGGCCATGGTGAAGCTTGAAAGACCTTGCCGATATCTGGTACTGAGTAAAATACCACGATGAGCATTGAGATTCCCTTCGTTGTTGATCATTGCTACTGTGATTGTGAACCAGAGGGAATAAGTTTGTGAGGACAATGGATTGCTAGATCGAGCCACATGAGTGGTCAAGCCAAATGTTGGATAGTGGAAGAAAGTTTATTTCCCATTCAATTTGAGGTCGAAAGGAAAATTAAGGTTGCCGTGAAGCGTAGTTGAAGCAAGAATTTGCATGTGGGCTCAATGGTGTTCAACCATATGAAGGAGGAAATGATTCTTAAGCTGTGTGTATGCCTAGATAATGTAAAATAAGTTGAGTGTGTAGCACTGTGCCATGAAGTGATCGTGAGGCTGTATCAGCTGAAATCGTTTACATGCCAGTTCAGGGCTCAGGTGAGCTATTGAGAGGCCACCTTGTGTGGTGAGAGTCACTACCAGAGCTAGTGGAGTTTTGGTAGATAGGAGTATCTACAATAAGTGTCCACTGAAGCGGGTTGTGCCAACGTGATGCCTATGTGGCGTAGATTGCATAAAGTTTCCAATGGAGTGTTGGCAAATAGGAGTGTCTGCAACTAGTGTTCACTGAAGAGGGTTGTGCTGATCGTGATGCCTATGTGGCGAAAAAAATTTCTAGTGGAGTGTTGGAAGATAGGAGTGTCTACAACGAGTGTACGCTGAAGAGGGTTGTGCCAATCATGATGCCTATGTGGCGCAGATAGTTTCCAGTGGAGTGTTGGCAGATAAGAGTGTCTGCACCCATGTTCGCTGAAGAGGGTTGTGCCGACTGTGACTCTTGTGTGGCATAGATCGTAGAGAGTTTCCATTGGAATTTTGGCAGATAGAAGTGCCTACAACACCGTGTCCACTGAAGAGAGTTGTTCTGTTTGAATCCAACAACAAAAATGAAAGCCCCCTTATCAAGTTTTTTTTATGTATTGTTGTAAGCCCTAGCTGATATTGAGACCAGTAGGCACCTTAAAATTTAGGTCGTCATGAATAAGGGGAGTTTTGATAGAATATTAATCATGCGGTTTGTGATTGTTGATATGATGGCGAGTCATCAATGGCAGTCAACGAGGAGTTGGTAGGAGTCGACTAGCTTAGGTGAATAATAAAGATTGTTGGTGGAATCCCCGTAGATTCTCCGGCTGTGCTTATGTATAAATTGCCTTATCTGTAATGCAATCGACAAGCTCACTTTGTGAGTTTCAACAGGATTACCATTTAATCCTACTCCACAATGTCCACAATTTCTGATATATCACAAAGGTTCCTACAGGAAAATAAGGGCCTTTTTGGATAAATCATCTGTTATGGAATTAAGTTATGGGAGTACATGTATAAAGGAGAGCCATTCAAAAGAAGGAATCACTTATTTTATGTCCGCTAGGATTCCATGTAAATGCATGTTTTCAATAGATACCTTGTTATTGGACCAATAAATAACAAGTTTTCAGTTTCCCATCATTTTAAGTTTTTTGATATATTGTAGAGAACAATTGTGAACAAGGCACATAAACTAATGAAATCTTCTCTATTATTTGTTTAAAATTATTAGAGCATAAATGCAGATCTAGGTGAAGAATAATTGCACAAGCACACAATAATTGAAAAATAAATTTGGAATTGAGAAAGAATTTGATTACCCATTATTGATTTGAGAATCAATACATAAAGTAATTAAGTTAAGCTTAGTCTTGCAATAACTAAGGGTAATTAAGACTAACTAAATCTAAGTGTGATTTATGTTTTGTTAATGTGCACATGCACCAGATGCAATCATTAGAGTTAACTAACTAAAGCGAAGTTCAAACCACATATAATCACTAGATTTAACTAACACTAACTAAGTGCACATCACATGCAAGAACTAGAGTTGAACTAAACCTAATTAAGGATAACTCGGTGCATGTACACCAACATCCCCCCTTAAGCATAACTAAGGTGATTGTGATGCAAAATGAATGAGTCCCGACAACAGGGCCATTTTAGGTACCCATGTACAATGTATGAAAATGAGGAAAGAGGGAAAACCATGTGGGAAGAAACCCCCCCTGAAAATATAATGCAAAAAATAGAGAAAAGACAACTGCTAGGCAGTTGTGTCCTTCACCCTGCGACGATCTCACAAAAATTGAAACTTATTTTCAGTTACTGTCTTGGTGAAAATGTCAGTAATTTTCTCAAAACTGGGACAATACTGTAGATCGATTATCCCATCATGAATAAATTCTATAATGAAGTGCATGTGGATCTCGATATGTTTGGTTTGTTATCGCTGCAATGGATCTCTGCAAAACTTTAGTGTACTATGATTATCACACCATATGAAAATTAGACGATGGACACTGATACTAAGCTCAACAAGGAAATGTTGTAGAGAAATGGCCTAAATAATGGCATTGACTGCTCGTCTATACTCAATCACTGCTGATGATAAATCAATAGCATCCTGCTTCTTGCTTGACCAACAAATTGGGCTGGATCCCAAACTAAGTTTGTAACCGAAGGTGAACTTGCGATCAAGATTGTTGCTAGCCCAATATGAATCTGTGAACCCAATGATATCCAAAGAATAATTTGCTGCATAATTAATCCCATAGGTGATTCATTATCGAAGGATGCGCTTTGCAACTTTCTAGTGTAGCTCATGTTACAAGAAAATTTGCATAAAAATTGTAACTTACTTTGGTCAATGTTAGCTAAATTAATAGTGGTTAATAGGAAAATGGAATCTTATAGTCTTGTTTTCGGAGGAAATACAAATTGATATGTGAAGTGGATAAATTAATTGCTTGCTCAGGAACATGGACTTGCATATTTTTTTGTGGTTAATAATCACTAGTAAGTCTACATAGTACACATTTAAAGCTTTACTCCTACATAAGTGCCGAGGAAAACATAAACCAACCTAGATCCATTTTAACTCTAGATCTACCAAGCACAAGAGGGATCAAATCTATTTTCACTCTATAATAGGTTTTCATCTCAAGAGATTTGATCCCTCTTGACACTTTGTAGATCCAGAGTTAAGATGGATCTAGGCCACTTTAATTACCCCTTTAAATAGGCTATGTTCCACATGAATACCATGGGCTCTCATATACCTGGAATAAAAAACACCAGTAACTTGATCAAGTCAAGTTTAGCTTAACTACCTAGTAAAAGTTAAAAATAACAATAATAATAACATATAATTTTTTATTATTATTTTAGTTTGAAGTTATTTTTATTTTATTTTCACTAAGTCAAAATGATTATATAACATTACATTACAATATCTCTATTGAGTGGAGAGCCTCTAGGTACAATAATGATGAGCACTCTGGGTAGATATATTTATTTACTTATTATTTCTATCCATTTTTTTATGCAAAGTCTTACTTAGATTATGATGAGTGTAAGTTGTTGATAGTAAATATGTTATTATCTTCCTTCAAAGCTTATATATATATATATATATATATATATATATATATATATATATATATATATATATATAATGCATCATTATTGCAACCATATCCATAAATTATGGCATTAAATATGTGAGTCATTTATGCACATGACATTATCTTATGCAAAAGTTGCTATATGACCTTCAAGTTATGTTCCTATAAAATGTTTGAAAATTGTTTTTTTAATAATATTTTTTTTTCAAAGTCGAACATTATAAGCTGCATTGGTCAATGCTAAACTAATAATGGTCAACAAACAAAACTATTGCTGGAGTCTTGCCTTTGTAGGAACTAATAAGTTTTTTTAATGTTGATCATGGATTTCTATAGACATTTAACACCCATTTAATTTATGTGACTGTGCTAGTTATTAATAATTGAATTAAAATCCTAGAAACCTTACTCAAAATGAACACATGTATAGATATAAACCTAAATAAATGTTTCAATAAAACTTTACAAACAAATTTTAATAGAGCGTAGTGTAAACACACTATGATTTCACTAAGAAAACAATGTTTTTTCCAGCATGATTTTGACGAAATCCAACAATTGTTTTTAGGAATATGGGTTTTAGCTGCCAATTTTTAGAATTTTAGTTGCTCTATGGATTCGTGAGGGTGATGAATCCGTTTCCACCATCAAAAAATGATTCAAACACTCCTAGTTTTAGATTTTTTGAAAGAAAATATCACCGAATTCCGATGAAACAATCATCATCTAGGAAAAATTATCACATTCTTGGACAAATCCTTTTAATAGTAATAACCAATTATCACATTTTGTTTGTATGTTACACACATTTTCCCAATACTTGTATGTAATAACTACCATCTATTAAATTTGGTCATTGTATAGATATAATCACCATTTTGTAAATTTGGACACATTTAAAATCACTATATAATAAATTTGGATAAATTTTAATTTAAATATCTTCTATGATAGATAAAAATGGGTATGGGCGGAAGACGCGATGGAGGCTAGGTTTTTGTCGTATCTAAGCTCATGATATTCTTTTGTCATGCCCAAGTTTCGTGCCACATCTATAGATATCTCACCATGGAACAATATGAGGCGTAAAGCCCCCCCTCTATGCGAAGTCTGTTGGAAAGGCAGAGGAGCCAAAACAAAAATTCACACACAAAACACATGAGATGTGGCCCTTCTATTGAACACACAAATCTTAATTCTTACAATGAACCCAGTGAAGGGTATTTAACCTTTTCCAACTAGCGACTCGCCTAAAATAACTTGACATGCAACAACACACTATAAATTTGACTATGACTCGACTTGACTCAATGCTTCAACACTCAAAACTTAACACTCATTTAACTGAATCTCTAATTTTAGCCAACTCCTCATGTGGGAGTAATTAGCTTATTTTAACACTCCCCCTTAATTATGACTGCTAAACTAGGACATGAATCATGGAAACTCAAACATGCCTGCTGGTCTATGTCTCAGCTAGGCTTACAACACCCAATTTTCTTCTATGAAACTCAAACACATCTTTTGCTAATGTCTTAGTAAATATATCAGCCAATTGATCACTCGATTTACAAGGCTTCAAGTGAATTTATTCATTTCTCACAAGTTCTCTAATAAATTGATATCTAGTATCAATATAATTGCTCTTTTGATGAAACACACTATTCTTGGATAGAGAAATTGCTGAGGTGTTATCACAATATATTGTTGTTGATCCTTGTTTTTTTTGCTTGAGTCCATCAAATACTCTTCTTAACCACACTCCTTGACATGTTGTTGATGTTGCTACTACATATTCTGCTTCTGCTAACAAAATTGTCACAATGGGTTGCTTCTTAGATGCCCATGAAATCACACCTTAACCAATATGGAACACATAACCAGAGGCGCTCTTCCTATCATCCAAACTACTTGGAAAATCACTATCTTTGTATCCAATCAAATCCTTCTTCTTTGTGCTTGAATACATTATGCCACAATCTCTAGTTCCTGCTATGTATCTCAGAATTGTTTTTCCTGCACTCCAATATGTGTCTTTTGGAGTCTCCATAAATATGGAAAGCAAACTTACTCCTTGCATAATATCTGGTCTTGTAGTTGTGAGATATATGAGGCTGCAAACCAATCTTTTGAATAGAGTTGGATTGACATCTGATCCTTCATCATCCTTGCATAACTTTGTACCTGTTGCAATTTGTGTAGGGACAATTTTCAATTCTCGATCCTAAACCTTTTTAGCAAATCTCTAGCATATTTATTTTGACAAATACAAATTCCTTTTTTTAGATTTCTAAACTTCTATGCCAAGAAAATATTTCAAGAGACCAAGATTTGTCATCTCAAATTCTTTCATCATGGATGTTTTAAATTCATCTAACTCAAAATCACCTGTAAAAATCATGTGATCAACATATAAACAAACGATCAAAAATTGTCCATGTTTTTTTACCTTTGTGTACCAGGTAGGTTCAATGTTTCTTCTGCAAAATCCATTCTTGATCATATAGATGTCAATTATTCTATACCAAGCTCTAGGCATTTGCTTCATTCCATAGAGCACTTTCTTCAACCTGTAAACTTTCTCTTCGTTACCTTCAACTTCATATCCTGGAGGTTGCTACACATAAATTTCTTCTTTTAGAATTCCATTCAATAAGACTAGTTTCACATCCATTTGATATAATTTCCACTTTTTTTTGAGATGTTTTGGCTAGAACTGCTCTTACAGTATCCAATCTGGCTACTAGAGCAAACATTTCTCTAAAATTTATTTCCGATTGCTGCGAGAATCCTTTTGATACAAGTCTTGCTTTAAATATGTCAATTCCACCTTTCTCATTCATCTTTGTCTTCTATACCCATTTTACACCAATGAGATTTTTATCCTTTGGAAAATCAACCAAATCCTATGTATTATTCTTTTCAATAGCTTCAATTTCTTCATCCATGGCTTGCAACTAATTTTCATCTCTAATTTCTTCTTCAAAAGAAGAATGTTGGAATGACAACAATGCAAAATTTGAACTAACATATAAATCATCATAAATATTTTTCGAACTTCTCATATTTCTCTTACCATTTCTTGATTCATCACCTAATTGATTGTTGTGAGAATCTTGATCTGTTGATCTGCTGGAAGATCCATGCTGCTCAAGAAAATCTTGGAGTCCTTGTTGTTGTGTCTCTATTTGGTGTCTTCACCTGTGATTCTTGTTGCTCCTTTTCTGCTACATCATATTCTTCCACCAGCGGCACTTGTGCATCAACTGTTTTGTCTATAGTCCCATTCCATGACTCTTAACAATGTAAAATTTGAAACTCAAACCGATAAGATTACCTGCTTCGTTGAGGTAGCAAAAAAATCAATTGATTTTGAAAAGTGGTGATGCAGAATACATATATTTGTTTTTCAACATAGTTTTCGACACTTTAATTTTTTTATGCACATTGATTTTTAGAATGTTAGTGATTTGCATGCTGATTTGAAAAAGTGTTGATTATGCATTAGGCCTTTTTTTTAAAAGACTTATTTTTTGTCTTTAAAATTTCTAATGTATTAAATGTGAATAAATATTTTCTAAATTTAACAATTTTTGAAGTGGTCTTCTTCTTTATCTTTTTTTTTTTTTTTTTTTTTTTTTTTTTTGTTTTTTTTTTTGTTGTAGTGAGGTCTTTATTTTTTTGCATAGTTAAAGAAGAAGGTCGATATTTTAAAGTTTCGATATTCTACATATTTATATATTGTTAATTAATTTTTCAATGTATATCAAATAATTGTCTCTAAAAAAAAATAATTTTTAGCAATTGACATAAAAATAAACATTTTGAACATAAATATAACTAAAAAATTACACATTGTTATCATTTTTTGCTAGAAATGACATGTGAAAATCACAATTTTTATAGGAAAAATTTAACAAAAAATGGTTAAATAATATATATATATATATTTTTTTATGAATTTCATGTTAAAAATATTTTTTTCCAAAAAATAACGATTCATATAAAAATTAAAGCGAAAACCGAATAATACAAATATTGAACATATAACAACATTAATTGAATGCTTATTCTTCTCATAAATTTTCAAAGTCAGAACATTACAAGTATAACTAATTAATAGTTACAAAAAATTAGCTTGATTTCCAAGCATAACTTAAATTTAATCAACAATATCACATAATCCAAACTCTTCATCGTCTAGAGTTTCAACATTGTCTTCTTCCACAATATTTTCTGCTTCATTTTTCTTATTTTCCTCTTCTAATGGATCTTTGATGTCTACGAATCTCCCAATGTATGCCTTTCCAATCAGTCCATGTAGTGGTGGTTGAGGTTCATTTGCCTTTTTTCCACACGTGATTCACTAAAATCCCATTTATTCAACCCAATTTCTTGCATTGCATCTGGAAGAAATTGGAGAACATTAATTCTTTGCTGAATAAATTTGCACTGTTTTGGATTTTTTTCAATGGCAATGCAATTTCTTCCTTTTTGTACACAACATGCTAGTGTTGTACCTAATTGTCAAGCACAAAAGAAATAATGAAGTAAATTAGATAATAACATATAAATTAAGAAATAAGCTATTGAAATTCAATTATCTATAATAAAACTTACCTAAGCCTGAAAATAATTCCAGAACCAAATCGCCTTTATCTGAACATAAGTTTATAAGATAGTAAATCAATGACTGTGGTTTTTGATAAATGTTAACTATCTCTCCTTTTGCTTCTTTATCTTCATATGTTATTTTTTTCACAACAACATCATAAACCAGTACTTGGCTATGACTCTTTCTATCTACCCGATTAAAAATCATAGACATATAGCTATCATAATTTGTCCAACTATCAATATGGATGAACTCACAATAATTTATAATTGGTTGATATTCACGGTTAAGAAGATTTGATTTTTGCCTGCAATATGAAATAGTAAAAGTTCAATTAACTTGTACATAAATGATTTTTTTTAACATTAATCAAACATACAATTTCAATGCCTTACCATGTAAGCTGCATCCTTGAGTTTGTTTTCCCCTTGAAGCTTGTTAATAACATTGCCGATTGTGTGTTGGAATGAAATGTCACAAATCTCCATAATGGTGATGATTTGACTTCTACAAATCTCGCAACCACTTTACTAAGATCTTGATAAGTATAAGGGTCACTATCATAGTCAGTGTTTGGGATGTTGAAACCATGGGGAATATTTGCGATAACTAGGGAATAATCCCTTTTAGGTATGATTTTAGCAATGTCTTCACAATCACCTTGTATTACTTGATATTTAATAGTGTCAAGTCCATTCCAAATGAAATGAGTAAGAATTGGATCAAGTTCAACATTCCTAAGACGCTGATTTCTCAGTCTTTCGATCTTAATTTTTTCAATAAAGCTTCTAAAACTATTTGGTGCTCCATTTTCATCCTTACTCATCTTTAATAAAATAAATAAATATATGTATAAGTTATAAAATAAAAATAGTATACATATGAATAAAAATAAATGTATAAATCAACATACCTTTTTAAATGCAGTATAAAAATCTGGGTAGTTGCATGCAACATCATACCAACTATATTCATTCAACAATTTAACCATTTGTTCTTGTATTTTCATGTAAATTTTGTGACCAAATAGATAAAGTAAAAAAAGTTAATATAATGATATGTATAAGAAATACTACCAAGAACAATATGTTATATTTAAAAAAAAATATAATCTAAAAACAAGTAAAAATAATTCAACAAACTTACTTTTGAAATTACTCAGACATTTTGCCCAATGATAATTCCCCTGACTTCACACGAGATAATATTGCTTTGACAAGTTTTTCATCCTTCACTCATAATGCTCTCCAAGGTGTGATAGTCATAGCTTCTGGAAGCTGCTTCATTTCAGACCTTGATTTACTACTGCTACATATCAATGGTTTAGGCTTTTTGACCTTCTACTTTTTAATGCCAATGTTCTCCCACATGCTAAAAATCTCATTAATCAATTCCCATATCTCTCCAGTTCTAAATTCCAATTGGAAAATGTTATCAATACTTCTGAATATATCATAATTTACTTTGCTTCCTTTTGAACTGATTTTCTCCTCAATTTGACAGCCTATTTCCATACAACATTCCTTTTGAAATTATAGAGTTACATTTATCTTATCCGCACCACATTTTTCTTCAAATTCATTATGAATAAATCTAAACCTTTGGATGAAATTCATATACATCCTATATTCATTCTGTATTATGATCCCATGCCAATAACTTTTCTTCTGTATCTGATAAACCAACATAAATGATACATTTCATTGTTTCAAAACATGGGTTATTGGGATATTCCTCCATCAATTGCCTTTGAGCTTCTACATAGTGGTTCCCCCCAAGCACATAATAATTGTATTCAAAACATTTTGATTTATCAAATGATTCTTTGTTGGGAACTTGAACTCGATCAACAGGAAGCACATAATTAACCACATGATCATATGGATTGTACCTCATCAATGTCTTCAAGTTGTGAACATGCAGGTGGTATGGATTTCTGATTTGATATTTAAATTGTCCTTTACTTGCCTTATAGATTTGTCTCACATTAAGATGAAATGTACAACCACCCTCAATTAAGTTTTTCTTGGTCAAGTTATGTCGAATGACATTGACTATTTGAGAATGTTCAACTTTCATTTTCTTCTTCCTAACATTCTCATCATTAACTAGAGCATAGGTTTTCATGGGCATTGTTACTTTTGGTATTTTATGGCTCTTCTCCTTTATAACATTAGTTCTAATGTCATCCTTAGTAATGACAACATATTCTTTAGTGTCAGTTCAACTTCCTCATCTTCAAAAGTAACTTGTCTACCTTTGCTAGATTTATCCACTATAAACATTCTTTGATGATCCCTTGGATGTAGTTTTGTAGCATCATGAATTACTATTTTCTGCTTCTTTGTCATATCTTCTTCTGACCCTAAGTAGAAACTGCTGACAACATTCATAATATATTTCTCTATAAAATGAATGCCTCCCAACATAATTGAAATATATTTAATAAAATTCTATCAAACAAAATATCATTTATTAATAAAAACTAAGTTATAAAAATATAATGATACAGTTACAATAGTGCAAAACACAAATATAAATAACAATACTTACCATACCTTGTGCAATGTGATTTATAATTTGTTTACACATCTTTGTAGATTCCTTTGTCGTGTCATACAATGACAATGTTAACTGATATTTAATTTTGTTATGTGATTTGGGTAGTTGTGTAAGTACATAAACAATTTCAGTGTTCAATATCAAACATATGTCTATGACTTTTCCGAGCACCTCATAAAGTCCACTATCATTAGGGATATCAACATATAGATATATCTACAACTTTTGTTCATCTTATCTATCTTTCACATACCATACATTTTCTCTAAGCTTCACTTTTTTTGATTTCTTCTAGTATGAAATTGTCTTCTTATCTTTTGAGGCACTTGATAGATTCGCAGTTATTAGCTCAGATTTGGTTCGTTCAACAATGTTTTTTGAGGATCCACCTTTAATTTTAGTAGTTTTTGGTCCAAAAAGATTCACATAAATCTTCTTTAGTGCAATTTTACTGCAAAAAATATACACATATATATAAATCAGTAAATTACAAAAAAAACAATAGCTTAAATAAACAAACAAAATGAAAAAAATCTAAAAACGATAAATAATCATAAATCATAAATAATTTTGTAAAACATAACCTTTTAAAAAAATAAAATAAAAAAATATAGCACCCTCCTGCACCACCCTTGCAACCCAACGGGCCCGTGGGGGTGGAGGACCAATTATGAGAATCGGGCCTCCACCCCAACAGGCCCATTGGGACGCGAGAGTGGGGTAGGAGGGTCTTGCACAGTGCCCTCCCATCCCATCCCTGTGGCCCAATAGCCCGGTGGGGGTGGAGGCCAAATTCTAAGAATCAGCCCTCACCCTTGGCGAGCTAGGCTGGGGGGGTGGTCACTGCCAGCATGCACAAATGGGCCCACCATGCCCACTACAGACATAGTGGTCTTCTGCCTGCCATGGGGTTGTCGGGTAAGCCTAACTCATCTAAATTTTTAATTTGTAAAAAAATTCTTAAAAAATTAAGCATTATTTCACTGGAATATGTTTTGTTTGAGTATTTTACACGAAAATAACAACCCAATTAACACATAATTACTAGTAAACCTATTTAATTTTAAAACTTACACACAAAAAAAGGGAAAGTAACCTTTCAAATGCCATAATCTTCCATTGAATATGTTGCTGATAACAATGTAGTTGCTCCACAAAATCACTCCAAGTCTTTTAACGAACCTCGAAAAGCCTTCATGTGATGTGAGGAATAGTTATAATGAAATTTATGATATAGCGGAAATTATGAAATTGTTTTAAAACATGGTTAATGTGGGATTAATTTGTTTTTATAAAAAATTTAACATATAAATATTGTTACGGCGATACAGTGAATTATGATAAAGCGAACATTATGGAATTGTTTTACTGCACAGTGAATGTGAGACTAGTTTGTTTTTATAAAATGTTTAACATATAAATCTTGTTATGGCGATATAGTAAATTATGATAAAGAGAAAATTACAGAATTGTTTTACTGCATGGTGAATGTGGTATTAATTTTTTTTATTATAAAAAATTATCATATAAATTGTGTTATGGAAATATAGAAATTTATTTTAAATGTGTGATAGAATATATAATAATAATAAAAAAAACATTCAATTGTCTAGGAATTGTTATATAGTTTAAGTAAAAAATTAATTTAGGTAAAAGATTTAGTTTTACAATTTTAATTTAAAGATTTGGTTTAAAATATTAATTTTATAATAAAATTTTAGTTAAAATTTTTCAATAAATTGTACAAGAAAATTATGGAGGAAACATGAAACAAATTTTTTGCTGGGAAAAATTTCAGCGAAATTGTTTGGAGGGAAACTTTCATTATTTAATCTATATATTATCATTAGGATAGAGTGCATTTGTATCATTCAACCTCTTATGTTTGAAATACATAGATTCTTATGATAGTGAAGTTTCTCTTTGTGAAGAATCAACATCTTTGTCGCGTAAAAACTCTATTCATATTGGTGAATATAACAAAAATTCTTCCACTATGAATAGAGAGTCAAATCTTCCACTTAGTCCTAATCCTAAGGACTATGAGAGCAACACTGATGAAGGGAAGTATGAAGAATTTCAAATAAAAAAAGAGTCATGGTTTCCACTTAGTCCTAATCCTATGGACTATGAGAGAAACAATGATGAAGAGCATGATGAATATTTTCAAATAAATAACGAGCTATGATTTCCACTTAGTCGTAATCCTATGGACTATGAGAGTAGCAGTGATGAAGAGCATGATGAATAATTTCAAATGAATCGAGAGTCACAATGTCCACTTAGTCTTAATCCTATGGACTATGAGAGCAACAGTGGTGAAGAGCACGATGAAGAATTTTGAATGAATAGAGAGTCACGATGTCCACTTAGTCCTAATCCTACAGACTATGAGAGCAACAGTGATGAAGAGCATAATGAAGAATTTCAAATGAATAGGGAGTCACGTTTTCCACTTAGTCATAATCCTATGGACTATGAGAGCAACAATGATGAAGAATTTCAAATGAATATAGAGTCACGGTTTCCACTTAGTCCTAATCCTATGGACTATGAGAGAAGCAATGATCAAGGCCATGATCAAGAATTTCCAATAAATCGAGAGCCACATTTTCCACCTAGTACTATGATGGGCCTCTAAATTAAACATAAATTAAGGCCTATGACCATCCTTCAGCACATTAAACCTCTCTTTCTGCATTAGATAATGTATTTTTAACTTTAAGATATTCATTAGGAAGGTTTATGAATAATTGGATATTTGTGCCTAACATTATTTATTTTTGTGGAATATTATGAGAATATTGGGCAGATTATGAAGATTTGGAGGAGGATATAATTTAGTGACTTCTTCCCTACTATAGGGGGATCAATAATAAATGATAATTCAACAAGATATTATGGAATTATGGCACAGATTTTGGAACTCCAATGATTGAGAAAATCTATGAATGTGTTCACTGCCATTTAATGCAGATTCCTAGTATTGGGGACCAGATCCACTAATCAAGGGATTTTGGTGGGGAAAGCTTCCTTCTTTCATGGGGAATGATTCCTAATCATTTTATATAAGTACCAAGTCGAATTTTCCTCTAGGGATATATTTGCATTAGTGTTTTTGTGGAGAGAACTCATATTTCAGTAGCTCCATTGTATTTTCTTGCAGGGATGTAACTTTATTGATGAAAATAATGAAGATTGATGTCATTCAACTTATAAATCTTGTTATCCTCCATATGTCTCTAAGTTTCGTTGGGCTTGGCCATCCCAAGAGACTCAAAGCCCTTTTGTATCATTTTCTTTCCTTCTTTTCGCTGCTTATTCACATGCATCTCTAGTTTTTATTTCTTTCTATTTCTGCATTTAGTATTAATGATTTCTTGTTTTAGGATTGAGTTAAATGGTTGACGTAAGTTATTTTGCAGGATCAAAAGCATTATTTCATCCTTGGAAAAGATTTGGAAGTTCATAGTAATCATTGAGTTGCTTGGATTAGTCTTCTTATTCCCAAATCTAGATTGCTGGACCTCCTTTTTAACAAAGAACAATAAACTTATATTATTTTTTAAAGCATTCTAACAAGCTTCAATAAAGTTTGTTCCACTTGAATTAGATCAAAAAATAATTCTACTTCATAACAAAAATTACCCACTGCATTTTCACTTGATTAGGTTAGGCATCTTTTAGATTTACTAACTCACTAGTTCTCAAATTTCTAGATTTTCGACTAGTAATGTTTTTCTATTTTTTTTAGCATGGGTTAACAGAGGTATTTTTGATTCATTCCACTTAGAATGGGTACCTAAGACAGCCTAGTTAATAAAAAAATATTCCCATTCAATTTGGATTTGATTTTCTTGGTCATTCGATAAATATAGTAAATCTGTACATCTTGTAGGAAATCCTGTAGCATCCTGTAGGAAACCCTGTTTTGAGGTCGAATTGAAGAAAAAGCCTTTAGGAAGCTAGCAAAAGGTCCCTACTTGTCTCCCAAGCCTTCTAAACATTCACCATCATCTCCAAGGCACCTGCCACATCACCAAAAGAGATTAGCTTTCACACTCTCACATGAAAAAAGACAAAAAGAAAAACAGATTTTATTTATTCATTTACATGCATACTAGTAAAAGGTTTAATGGTTTGAATCTACATGATTAGGACAATAGGATTGCATACATGTCAACTTAGCATTCTTTTGGAGCAAATCCTCTTAGCATTTAGTTAGAAAATGGCGTGTTTTAACATTTGATTTCAGTCTCTTTCCTTGTACTTTCTTTCTTTCAATAGGTTAAGGTTCCATTTCAAACATTTCATTTTCTGCAATTAGTTTAGGATTTGACTTCAATACATACACTCCATTACATCATGACAACAAAGGAAGGACACATTGTATGCTTCACATATAGTGCCGATGCCTCTTAAGTTTGTACGAACCTCGGGTTGATTATTAAAGTCGGTAGCCTTGGGAGTTGCAACATTCTTGTTGCAATACCAAGGCTCATCACTAATCCTAAGGACTATGAAAGCAGTAGTGAGGAAGGGTAGGATGAAGAACTTAGTCCTAAGCCTAAGGAATATGAGAGAATCAATGACGAAGGTAAGGACACATAATTTCCAATAAGTAAAGAGTCACATTTTCCACGTAGTCCTAATCCTATGGACTATGAGAGAAACACTAACAATGCACATGATGAAGAATATCCAATAAACACCGAGTCAAACTTTCCATTTAGTCATAATTCTAAGGACTATGAAGGTAGCACTGAAGAAGGGCAAGATGAAGAATATCCTCCAAGTTAGTATTTCAAAAGCACAGATGATCATATTGAGGATAATATTCCTCATAATGATGATGAAAATGCTTATAAAGATGATGATCCAATGATGGAGATGCTTCCAAAAAATATTGTAGCAGAAGAGATTTTCGTATCAATCCAATATGTTCTAGTTATACAAGGGGTAGAGCAGAATATCTGACGAGATGTTGTTCTATTAGTGCTCTCATTTCAAGTGAATGTTGTCAAAAATATTGCTTGGAACATATGGATTTCAAGTTTGCATTGGAGAAAAGGAGGAGACATTTATCAATGAATAATAGCACGAAAAATTCATATTGAGTGGGGTGCAAGAAATCTATATTGTCAGGTTATGATTATCATATTGGGTCTTTATTTATCTATAGAAATGCTTTCAAAATGTTTCATTTAATGGGTAATTTTTGTCTGTTAAGAATCCAAGAAAATTTGGAAAAGGATCCCACATTTTATTCAGAAGTACATCATAAACGACAGTTTGGGCCATTATCAGCTATTGCAATGTCATGGATGAAAGACTTCTTTTCAAAGCATGGAGAGTGTATGCCAAATAGAAAGACAATACATATTCTAGATAATTTCTCAAGACGAGAAATCTACAACTTATACAAAGAAAATGCAGAAGGTGCTGAAGGACATGGTCGATTTATTACATATTAATATTTTGTGAAGATATGGAAGAAATAATTCAACAATGTCCGTATTCCTAAGAAGACAAGGATGGGGATTTGTAGTACATGTGCTTATCTTAATTAAAAAAGGGATAAATGTGAAGGGGTAGCAACAGGTAAGCATTTATCACATTAATTTTAAAAATTGTATAGCCACCAACTATGAAAATATACTTATTAATGACTTTATTTTATGTTGTGTAGATTCCATTGTCAAAGCGCTTCAAGAGCATCGCGAACAACAAACAAGTGAAAGGGAAAAGTTGTACAAGCATAGAAATAAGTGTTATGATAATCCAAATAAATATTTGGGTTTTGATAATTAATGGTATGGACCAGAAGAAAACACTTATACCAGATTTTATTTGCACACCCAAAAATTTACAGGATGAAAATTTTATTCAGTATCACTTGGTCGGTTGTAACGTCTTCAATGGGAAAAATGTTACCAAGGGTATACTTCACAGCTCCAAATATCTATAATGATGAAAATCTAACAATAACCATAATTCTTGATGTGCTGTCTCATTGGTCTGGAACTATTCTTGAAGTTTTGTATCTACAATTGGACAACACTTGTTGTGAAAACAAAAATCAGATTATTCTTGGATATCTAAACATGCTTGTTGAATTGAGAATTTTTCAGAAGGTAATGGTTAGTTTCCTTCTTTTTGGGCACACTCATGACCATATTGATCAGATGTTTAGTCATTTTTCAGTCACAACGAGGAGGAAGGAAGTTGGGAGCTTGCCATCATTAATTGAATGTATTAAGAAATCATACATGCTAGAGCCTATTATTGATGTGTTGAAAGAAACTGTTGACATGCGAAGGTTTATTCTGGGATCACATGGTGAGGAGAAATGCATTGAACAACTTAATGACATTAGCTTCCAACATCAATTTCATATCAAAAAAATTGATGGGAAAACACTAATATAGGGCAAGAAGTATTAAACTACTGCAGAATGGGCATCGTCATCAGGTTTGTCATTTTTGAAATTCATTCTAGATCATCCAATATTTGCATCAAATATATTGTTATTACAATCATTTGTTGAAGTTCATAATGCGGGCATGCAAAATAGAGAAATAAATTATTTTGATTGACTGGAAGAAATTAAAAAAATGTATTAGAAATACATATGAGTACTTTGATATTGCTGATTTAGTTTGGTGGGTGTAATTGTTCAATAATCAAAGTGATATAATTTCAAGAACAACAAATGAAGATATACCTTTGAAAACTCCATTTATTTGGCCACAAAATGTGTCAAATGAACACAAGGAAAGAAACGTTGTTGAACAACAACAATCTCAAGGTATTATTTATTCTTCACAGGTAGAGGAAAGAGAAATGTATATTGGTTCAAGAAGATCTCATGCACAACGTGAAGCCATGGAAGACCTTTATAGTGGTTCAATATAGGATATTAAGGAGGGTTGCATGATTCCAGTGCTAGCAGATCGAGATCCCAATGGCTATACATTCTGGGTTGCTAAGGTTATAAAGGTAATTACAGAAAATGAAGATGTTGCAGGTGTTGAAGTACATTGGTATGCTACAAATACACACCCATTCAATGGTGTGTACAAGCCAGAGATGGTAGTTGATAAAAAAATGGTGGAAAGAGAAAAATAAAGGGTACAAATATAAATTGTCTCCGCACAAACCTCTTAAAATTGGAGGATGTTGAAATTCTTGTTTATGACTTTAATTTAACAAAGAGAGGAACTCTTCTGTTCAAGACGATAGAGATTCTGAAGAGGTTGTTACCAGAAGGAACATTGTTGAGATGGGAGTCTTTTGAAACTAGTCGTAGATCTAGAAGAATTTTGAAACCTGAAATGGTGGGCATGCATGTAGACTCAGATGGGGCATTAGTTGATTAAAGAGAAGAATATGGAACATCTTCATTTGCATCCAGTCATTCATTTGAAGATGTGAATTCTGATGGCATGCAAGAAAATATGAGTTATTTTGAATAATTGTCTAAGACAGTTTATATAACTGATGTTTGCATCGTATCTTGAAATAAAAATTTTGATTTCCATATGGTGTTAAATGAAGTTATGAGTCATTTTTATGTTTGTTGGATTATATGCATTAATTATGATGATTTTTATTGTTTAGAATATCTACAATGCAATAATAACTTAGAGATATAATTTATGTTTCATTCAATCTAAAAGTATTGACATTTTGATTAATTTAGTCATGTAATTTGTTCATAATGTCATGGTTTAAATGTGTTGAAAACTTAGATTTTTTTAATTCTATGGTTGAAAAGTTTCCACTTTTTTGTGTCTTTAATGTCATGGTTGAAAACAATTAGAATTTTAGTGATCTTTAGTGTCATGTTATTACATGTTTAACAACATGGATGAAAATTAATGGAATTTTAATTTGTTTCATATCCTATTATTTTATTATTATAGTCATGACTAAAAAATGAAATTATACTTGGAAAAGAAAAATGTTATTCTACCAAAAACATTAATGTGTTTTTTTCCTCAAAAACAATTGTTTTTTGCTAAAAAAAAATTGGTTTTACTGCCATTTTTTAAATATGTTGAAAATTAACCCTAGAAAAAAACACCGTTCCAGTATACACACTTTTTGTTTTTAGCACTATATTTTGTGTTTTTTTTTGGGTTTTTTCACTAGAGTTCCCATTTTGAGTTTATAATTCCCGTTTCAAAGTTTGCATTATTTCTTGTTCTTTGAACACAACATCTCTGCTAATTATGGTCTTCTGGGTGATAGGGTTATACAATTTGTAAGCTTTTGATTGCTCACTATAACCAGTAAATATTCATTTTTCACTTTTATGATCCAATTTTCCTCTTTTCTCCTTAGGCACATGTGCATAAGCTACACATCCAAACACTCTGAGATGAGATACACTGTAAGATATACCTGACCATGTTTGTTCTGGTACTCTGTTCATCACACTCTTTGTAGGAGATTTGTTGATCACATAAAAATCACATACAACTGCTTCTGCCCAATACTCATTAGAAAAGTTTGTGCCTTTCAACATGATTCTTGCCATGTTCATAATTGTCTTGTTCTTTCTCTCTGCTACACCATTTTCTTGTGCTGTGTATCTAGTTTTAAACTGTCTTCTGATTCCATGTTGTTTGCAATAGTCATGGAATGCCTTTGAGTCATATTCTCCACCACGATCTTACCTCAATACCTGGATTTGTCGATCACTTTGGTTCTCTGCTAAGGCTTTGAATTCTTTGAACTTTGAAAAAGTTTCAAACTTCTTCTTCAAGAAGTAAACCCAAGTATCTCTGCTATAGTCATCAATGAAAGTGAGGAAGTAACAATTTCCACCAATCGACTGTTTCCTCATAGGTCCACACAAGTCTCTATGCACTAGTTCAAGAGTTTTCTTTTCTCTGTCTGCATCTCCCTTTGGAAAAATTTCACGGTGTTTCTTTCCCAAGATGAAACACTGACAAGTACTAGCAGGTTCTTTGATGGGAGGTAATCCTTTGGTCATCTGTTTTTGCTGCAACAATCTTAAACCAGAAAAATGCAAGTGTCTAAACTGAAAGTGCCATAACCAATAATCATTAGAACATGCAACTGTAAATGAATTGACCTAATCACTGTAATTCATAACAAGAGGAAAGAGTCTGTTCCTCATCATCTACACCTTTTCTATCAACTTCTTGCTTGGGGGCTTGCCATATATAGCACACTCTTGTCCTTAAAAGATAACTCTATATCCCTTCTGTGTCAATTGACCAGCACTTATCAAATTATGTTTGAGACCAAGAACATAATATACCTCTGAGATTGTCTTTGACCCTCCTACTTGGTCAGAATGTTGACCAATCCTTTGCCATCCACATCCACAGTTTTGTCAGTCCCCAAATTTACCTCTTTCTTCACATATTGATCCAAATTTGCAGCCAAATTCTTGTTGCTTGTCATGTGGATACTGAAATCACTATCTAATAGCCACACATTATCAGAATGTTCATGCATGGTATGGAAAGCTAGGAACATGGAGTTAGTACTCTCTGTAGAGACATTAGCTCTCTGGTTCCCTTGATCAACTATCCTCTTCCTACAATCACGGGCATAATGACCAAATTTATTGCAATAATAACATCTCACCTTTGATTTGTCAACTCGTTGATTATTGATGAAGCTTCTACAGTTGCTTCCACTCTCATGTTCATGATCTTCTCGGCCATTTCTTTGACCACCATGTCTTCCACTTCGTCCTCTGCCTCTCGATCTACTTCTGCCTTCACCTTTGTCTCTTGAAATAGAAACCTAACTTTTGAAATAGGTTTCTAAAGTGAAATCCTTATTTATGTTTATCCTTGGCTCATGTGATAGAAGCGATCCCATCAACTCATCAACTGTCAGTGATGTCAAATCCTTGGCTTCTTCTATGGATGCTAACTCAACATCAAATTTGGTAGACAAAGATATGAGTACATTCTCAACCACTATTTGATCTTTAATTTCCTCACCATAAATTTTTAACTAATTTGTGATAGTCATGACCCAATTCATGAAAGAATCAATGTGCTCTGTCTCCTTCATCTGTAGACTTTCAAAATGTCTCCTAGTATTCTACAACTTAACAATATTGACTTTGACCATACCTTTATAGCTTTTCGCCAAAGTATCCCATGCTTCCTTTGTTGAAGACATGATTATAATCTTCTGGAACACTGCTCGGTCCACTCCTTGCTGGATAACCTGCAATGCTTGTGCATTCTTCTTCTTGTCTTTCTTCCATTGTTCCCTCTCTGTATTAGTGAGAGATCATTCTTCTACGTCATCCTTAGGTTTTGAAAACCCAAACTAGACATAATACCAAACATCATGAGTCTGCAACATGGTCGTCATCTTAATGGCCCACACATCATAATCTTTCCCTGTGAACGATGGAAACTGGGGCTAGAAATTTGAGAAAGCCATCTTTCTTCAAAAATTCTAAATTTCTCCTTTTATAAACTTCGCAAAAATTCTTTCAAAAAATTCTTTATGAATAAGCTCCTTTTAATAAAACCCTTGTTATCTTTTTTTTTTTTTAATATAAAAAATATTTAAATGTTTTATATTATATTATATAAAATTTAATATAAAAAATTAAAAAATATCTTTATATAAAAACAAGACCTTTATAAATCACAACATCATATAATAAACTTTATCAAAATCCACTTCACCTTTATGAGTTTGGAAAAAACCACATGACTTCCAAACCCCCACTTTCGTGACTTTCAAACATAAAAAACATGAGTTGATTTCGTATTTACTCGTGACTCCACGTTTATTAACGCCCTGAATACTCTCGACCACATAAAAACTATGCAATTAACTCGATTTTTCTGGAATCATTGTTAAAAGATATTTGCGCTGTATTTATACTAACGAATTGTGAAATTTGTGTGCTTTTTAATAGTTGAATAAATTTGCAACGCAAGTTTATTAAAAAACATTGTTGGCCTTTTTCTCTTGGCTCTCTTCTCACTGGCTGGCTTTGTAGACACCACGGATCTTGTGATCCCTCCTTAGCTCCGATACTAATTCGTTGGAAAGGCGGAAGAGCCAAAACAAAGATTCGCACACAAAACACATGATTTGTGGCTCTTTCATTGATCACACAAATCTTAATTCTTACAATGAACTCGGTGAAGGGTATTTAACCTTTTCCAACTAGTGACTCACCTAAAATGACTTGACATGCAACCACACACTATTAATTCAACTATGACTTAACTCGACTTGACTCAATGCTTCAACACTCAACACTCAGTTAACTTACTCTCTAATTTTAGCCAACTCGTCATGCGGGAGTAATTAGCTTATTTTAACAAAGTCCTACATCTTTAGTCGTTGGTGTCTTATGACAATTTTTTTTCTTGTAGATGTGATTTGTTTGACATTTTCAGTTTGTCATGGGTCTGAAAATGGCCACCCAATCCTCTTGTGACGGTAACAATGCTCCCTCTCTTCCATGTTTTTGATAATTTCTCTGATTGTGAAAAGCATATGAGGCAAGTGATTTCAATTCAAGGGTTCTTCACAACAAGGGCTTCTATTCTTGAATATTTTATTTGCGCAGTTCTATTTTCATTGGAATATGAAAGAATATGCCACTTGTGTTTCTGCTAGTTTCCCCTCAAATCAGAGCCTCCATCCCTCCCTATAAATTTGAGTCCCCTTCTCCTCTAAGAGCAAGTGATATGAGGGTTTTATTCTATTTTTTTTTGAAAAATATCAATGGGAAGATTGTAGTATTTTGGGCCAGTGACTTAAATCACATCTCTTCCATAAAGTGGAGAATCCAAGACAACAACGGCTTTCCTTCTCATCTCTTGTTCCTACAATTTGAAGGGAAGGTTTCCCATGACACCCAGGAACTCAAAAAACACAACATTAAAAGGAACTCAACTATTATTCTAAATATAAGGTTGTGCAAAGGTGTGAAGGGAGATAAGCCCACAAATGGGAAAATTATCTCTTTCAAGGAGCTATTACAAAGAAATAATCCAACCTATACTCATAAACATCAATACATTCTAGGTCCCTATATAGTAGAGCAAATGGAGGAGGCTCCTGCTATGGATGAAAATTTAGATGAGGTTTCTTCTCTCTTCTCCATCCTCCAATCTAAGGTAGTTATATGTAGATTTAATGGCTTGTGTCAAAACCTAAAGCCTTATTCTAATGGGTATACTCCTTCTAGACTCCAAACCGTGACATTTTCTTATGCTCTTTATTGTATACTTTGAAACACAAATGGATTTGGATTTTGTTTTAAATGAAGGATCTTGGTTCAGGGGCAGTGCTAGATTATTCATTACTCCATGGTTCCCCAAGTTTTATGCTACAGCCATGGTGGTATCTACCATGTGGGTTTGGGTGAGGCTCCCTAACCCCACCCTTCCTTTTTGGCACCAAAAAGTCTTGGAGGGAATCAGAACCACTTTGGGAAAATTAAAAAAAGTGGATCTAGAAAGAATGACTAATAGTATCTATTGGAAATACAGTAGACATGGTCGATATTTTCATCATGTGAAGAAATTGGAAAATTGGAATTTATATTTTCTCTCCTAAAAATTTTCAAGACGATCATCCTTTTGTTTAAGTCGGTTGGTCCCTTCAGATGCACCCATTTGGCGCCCCTTCGATCACTACAAAAAGGAGCCTTCCTCCATAATTTTTACACATTGACTTTGTCTTGATCATATCTAATGTAGAGAAGGAAGAAGTTTGAAATGGAGGGAGAAAATTTCAGGAGGAGGGCTTGGGATTTCTTCTTGTTGTTGGATATTAGTTTGGCTATTATCTTAATGTTGTTTTCGATTTATTGATGAAATTTGAACTCTCTCTCCCCCTCTCACATAAGGAAATATTTATAGTTTTTCCTCTTGTTGGTTTTTCCTTGGCCTCATGCCTGAATCTCTATTTTTTATCTCATTGTCTCATGGTTGTTTTACTGCTCTTTCACGTTTAAATGGTTGAAATTTCCTTCAGTATAATTGCTCAATGATATCAAATTAATGTTATGTGGAATTAATGTTAACTAATCATTAGAAGTTATCTATTGAAGGAAATTGTTTCTAGGTTATTTTTTCCCTAGAAAATCAACATGGTATCCATGGTATCAAAGTGCAGTTTGAAGAGCAGTTAGCAAGGAGAGAAGATCATGCTCTTTCTTGGGATATAGCTCGCCAAATTATCAAAGGATCCATAAAATTGTTGGAGACCGAGCATCCGAATTGTCATTAAAGTCCAAATAAGAAGCTCAAAGCTTTATTTTCTTTGTGATTGTGACTAAGCTTGAAAGAGATATACCATGTGAAATTCTGGGCCTATCTTCTCTGTGATTTAAATTCAAATTCCAAGGAACGAAAGGGAGAAAGTCTGCAAGTGAAAGTCCATATTATTTATTGTTATGATAAATTTAAATAAGGAATTCTAAGCCTTTGTGGAACTATATCAATTAAAAGTTTATATAATGTAAAAAGGTCCAAGCTCCATATATAAGAAATATTCAAGTCTCAAGTATACATTTGTGATTAAATGCAAGTTCTAATGAAAAATGTTTGAATCCTGTGCATCTCTGCAGTAAGTATGAGATTTGAAGTATGATGAAAATCTTGAGAGGTTGGGTCTGAGATCAAACTTTGGAATATTTATATATAAAGTAACCTTTAATATTAACCCTGTCGTATGCATAGAAGAAGGATGATGACCAAGCCAACTTTTCAAAGGAAATATTCCAGTCAAAATCTACTGCAATTTCTGAGAACTATTATCCTATTGTAAGATATGAAAATTGCTTTCAAGGGTAGTTAGAATGAATTTCACCTCATTTGAATTATGTCAAAAATATCATATCTAATCTCTCTTGAAGTTTTTGCTTCAGTTTCCAAATGAAAGTTGAAGGTGTCATGTAGTCTAAGCTGTGAGTCTTGTTGCATGTTTAAGAAAGGTTGAAGTATGAATATCAAAGAAAGAGTCATATATGACTAAAGGAATTTTGATTTGATAAGTTTTCATTAATGTTGACCTTAAGACTGATACTTGGATGATATATTGCAATCACCGCTGATAAATTTTGATGGGTTTCCAAAATTAAAGATAATGCATAAATAGTATTAAATATCTTTGTTTTAGTTGAACCTTGAAAATTTTGAATATCCTATGGCCTCTGATTGTTGAAGGGTTTAGGATTTGAATGTTGAAGGATTTCTTAGTTGAAAGCTCTAAGGGTTTGTGAAACTCTAAGATTTCTAATGCTGAAAATAATGAAGATTCACAAGGATGAATAACATTAGGGTTTGTAAACCCTATAGGTCATTAAGATTGGATGCAAGAAGGATAAAAGATTAAGAGGGAGCTGTTATGTCCTCAAAAGATAAGTATTTTGTATTTCTTTTATATGTTTTATCATCATTAATGATGTGCAATATTTGATGATTAAGTAGAAAAGGTCAACTTCTCGATAATGATATGGATGATGAACTCCTAAATGATGTGGACTTCTTAATGATTTGAACTCCTTGGTGATGTGGATTTCTTGATGATGATATGGACTATTTGTTGTCCTTGATGATGTGAATTTCTTGATAATGACATGAACTCTTTGATGTCCTTGATGATGTGAAATTTCTTGATAATGATATGGACTCTTTTATGTCCTTGATGATGTGGATTTCTTGATGATGATACAAACCCCTTGATGTTCTTAACAATGTAGATTTCTTGATAATGAGGATTCTTTTATGATGTAGACTCCTTGATAATAATGTCTGACATGGAATTCTTGATGATGTGGGTTTATTTATAATATGGAATTCTTGTTGATGATGTGGACTTCCTAATGATATGGAATCCTTATTGATTTAGACATCCTAATGATGTGGACTCCTTGATGATGTGGACTCTTTGATGATGATATGGAATCCTTGATGATGTGGATTTCTTGACTCGTTGATGATGATGATGTGGAAATGATTGGATGGAGCCAAGAAGACTAAGATTAAGAGGGAGTTGAGACATTCTCTAGAGATAAGTACTTTCTTGATTGTCTCTATTATTGTTTCATTATGAGCCTCTTGTCTTTGTATATCTTACTTGGTTTTATTCTTCCATGGCCTCCCAGTGAGGATTGCAGGAACATGATGAAGTATATCAAGGTTGTGAAAATCATTTAAAAAAAATGGAAGAACAAAGTGACAAGCAGACTTGGATGGGCCTTGGACTCAGAGGGAGTGGACAAGATAATACAAATTGAAGCATGTTTTGATTTATGTGACTTCCATGTTGAATATGGATAGAATTTTTGAGGAACGATGCTGATATTAATGTGTTGAAGATGAGCTCGTGAGTTTTCTGCTATGTATTGATGATATGCTTCTGATAAGGACTGAGGTCCTCTTCGTCTGGTGTAAGAGGAAGTTGATTAAACAATTGTAAGATTAAAAGTATGGCATGAGATCGATGAAATATATGTTGAGGTTGTGGCATAATGGATTGTGAGTTCATGGATATTTGCTTGAGGAAAAATTTGAAGAAGCTCCGAAGGATCCCTCTGATTGGCTCATTAAACCACCTGATGCTTAAAATGATTGAATCCATCTAAACTAGATCTATTTTGGGTGATGTATTGGTTTAAATGACATGGATGGTTCTGTTGCATGTCGCACAATTGAAGCTAGGACTATAAATGATTTGTGAAGATAGTTTCTGATGTTTTCTTCTATAAGAAGCCACTTATTGTTTGTTAGATTTGATCGTGGTTATTGATGTTTTCTTCTTTGAGAAGCCTCTTATTGTCTGATGGACGCAACTATGGAACACTTTTATGCTAATGAGCTGGGTGTTGATATTTTATTTTGTGAGAAGCCATTTTTTATCTGTTGGATTGATTTATTTCATGAGAAGCCTTAGCTAAAGCTAGATGAATAGCTAGATGTTGTTGTCTACAAGAATGTTTGATAAAGTGTTGAAGTCTACCATGACTACTTTTCTGCTGTTTGTTGATCATTATGTAAAAGACTAAGAATCCCATTAGAGAGGAAGCACTAAATGATAACATCATGAATCTTCCTTAGGCTATGTGTCGAGAGATCTATAGATTAGTCAGGAAGACTGTCACTCCCTTAGGATGTGGGATGTGAGACCAATTATTTTGGTTAGGGAGCTTGGTTATGAGTCAGTAAGTTTGTGATCTCTCCCTTAGACTATGGGTCAGGAGACCTTGTTTATGGTCAGGGATTGAGATAGGGATTCCTCCCTTAGGCTATGGGTCGGGAGACCTTGTGATCAATGAGATGTACCCTTTGTATATGATTGAGAGAGGCATTCCTCCTTTAGGCTACGGGTCAGGAGACCTTGTGGTCAAGGAGATGTACCCTATGCATATGATTGGTTTGGCCCCATTGATTGATCCCACCGGTCAGTGGGGTATTGACCTAGATGCCATGGGGTTGTGGCTTTTATGAAGTGTTGGATAATATATATCTTTCCTTACGATAAGACCGATAATCTCTCCCTTAGGTTATGGGCCAGGAGACCTATTGATTGGTCGGGGAGATTGATCTTGATAGAGAGAGACTTGCACGTATGATCTCTCCCTTAGGATGTGATGTGGGAGACTTATGGATTGATCAAGGAGATTGATCTTGAGAAAGAGGATGAAAAGTACCTCCCTGAATAAGAGGGAGCCTTGGAAATATAGTGGCCATGGTCGATATTTTCATTATGTGAATAAATTGGAAAATTCGAATTTATATTTTCCCTCCTAAAAATATTAAAGTTGGTCATCCTTTTGTTTAAGTCAGTTGGGACCTTAAGAGACACCCATTCACCCTCCCTTTGATTACTATATAAAGGATCCTTCCTCGATCATTTGTACACATCGATTTTGTCTTGCTCATACATGATCCAACAAAGGAGGAAGTCTGAAATAGAGGGTCAAAATTTCAGGAGGAGGGTTTTGTATTTCTTCTTGTTCTTGGATATTGGTTTAGATATTATCTTAATGTTGTTTCTTAGGTATTGTTGAACTATGAACTCTCTCTCTTGCATAAGGAAATATTTCAAGGTTTTCCCCTTGTGGGTTTTTCCCTGGCCTCGTGCCTAAATCTCTGTTTTTTTTTCTCATTGTCTCATGGTTGTTTTACTACTATTTCATGTTGAAATAGTTGAATTTTTCGTTTGTATAAATGCTTCATGATATTGAATAAATGTTATTTAGAATTAATGCTAATTAATCATTGGAAGAAGTTATATGTTGAAAGAAATTGTTTCTAGGTTATTTTTTCCCTAAAAAATCAACAATGTGTACACATTTTCTAGACTATGTGTGGAGATTTATCTTAGGAAAGGGGTCCCAAATAATATATTATTGAATTACAAGAAATTACACTGAACTCAAGTTTTAGACTACAAGGACATTGCATTTCGATGTTCTGTATCATTCTAAACATGATAATTATAGAGTTCACGTCTTATGGAAAAGAAGATCCATGAAAAGAACAAAAGGGTAGTCTAAGAGGCTAAAAGGATGGCAGTTCCTAGTGCATCCTCCTTCAGAGGATGAAGCATAAGAAAATAAGGAAATTCAAATTGACAAAGAAGAAAAGGCAATCTCCGCTCTACACAAAGATCTTCCGGTTGAAGATTCTTTGAATCAGATGATCCCCCCAACTTCGTTCAGTGAGGATATTTATACTCAACATGTTTGTTCTCTTGTAGGCATACACCTCTCAAATAGGCTTGGGGGCTCCAAAAGAGCTCATGTATCAGAGAGTTATGACTCTGATAAAGAAGCCACCCTAGTGGGATCATATGGAGTTTTGGCTCTATTTCTTGTCGAACCAGCGTCATACGGTTGATGCAAAGTTCATAACCAGCGTCAGACGGTTGATGCAAAGTTCAAAAAAAGAAGAGTAAAAAGTTTGGTTAATTCGAAAAATGTCCATTAACTTCCAATGTATATTTTATATGTATGTTTATTTTGTTAGATTGTAGTTTATTCGTTCTCTGCCTATGTGGCAATTACTTTTGGAATGCTCTCATAACATATACAAAATGTAATTTTATTTTTCCTTGTGATTAATAGAATTACACATCTTTTTCCTTGGAGAAAAAATAAAACTAAGTGTTTTTAAAATGTAAAATTGAAAATTTTAAAATATAAACTTTGGTTTTGAATTTTTAAATAACAAAATTATAAAATTGAATTTTCAAAATTATATTAAATTTAAAAATATAAATTAATTTAAAATGTATAAAAAATATGATATTATTATTATTTGGTTTTTATAATTTTATACTCTAATGTCAAAATATAGTTTATTGATTATATATTGAAAATACTAAATATAATATATCTGGTTTAGGCATCCTTGTAAATTGTCAATGGGCTCTAATGTCTGAAAAGTTTTTGTTCTTACTTGCTCTAATGTCACATTCGAAGTGGATCAAAGGTAAATTTGGACTTCGACCCTTATCTTGAAGTTGGGGATGATTTTGGACTATGAAATCTCATTATTGACCACCTTCATCAAGCGGGTTGTCGTAGATTCGCTAATGTAAAGGCACACAATCCGAAAAAATCAGGTCATTCTAGGTATGGGTCCATTTGGCTAGGAGAAGGTGGAATGGGAATCACATATGATTTCACATTTTGTAAGACTAAGCGGCGATATAGAGGATGATCTAGTTTAGTCAAAGAATCCCTATAATGGGGACTTCATAGAAAAACTTGGGTATCATACTATTTTTCTAATTCATCGTTCACAAGTTTAAAAAAGTGGTGTTGAATCTTAGTGTGGAAGCTCCATGCTCCCCTTAAATGCAAAATCACATTTTGGTTGGTCTATAAATAATAAGTGTCTCACATGGGACAATGGGAAGTAAATGGGTTGGTTGGGCCTTAGTCTTTGTTCATTATGCAAAGTTGGTAAAGAAAACATTTTACACATTTTTATTTTTGGTCTATATACAATGTAAGTATGTGAAAAGATGATAGAAAAGATGGATATTAAAGTGTTATGGAAACAATTTGCTTTAGCGGATTGCATAAAATTGTGGAAAGGAAATTGAGCCACTACTTTTTTGAAAAATTTCCATGTGTATTTATAAACAAAACATGGTGGACTAGGAATTTTAACATTTTTTGTTCTCATGATATTCTACTTCTAAAGATTTGATTCCTCTCATCGCTTGATATATCTTTAATTAAGATGGATCTATGATGGTTCTTAATAATATTATTTATATTTATATAAATTTCACATCTCTATATGTAAAAATGTTCTCATTTTTTTTAGATATATCTCAAAAGTTAATTAAATAATGTTATAAACTAAATTAAACTAAATTAAAATATTTATAGAATATTATGATTGTGAAATGAGTTACCATTTTGAGGCATGTGGTATTGATAAGCCATGGTATTGTAACAAAGCCTAGTTACAAGATAATAATATCCATGGTAAATTAGAGGTGAATATCTATGGTTAAGGCTCTTGTTATATTGTAAGGTTATTGTAAGTATTAAGTTTTTATGTCCTTATTAATTAAATTTTAATATGACTATGGAATCATTATTTTAATTTATATGGTAAAATGGATCTTAGTTTATACCTACTATTTATATGTTATATATTTTAATGTGACGTGTATAATACAAGTTTCTTTTATCTAAACAATTGTTTGTAATTGAGCTGACATGTAAATGTTTACAAAAAAACATTTACACCACTACAACCTGGCCACCATATTGGACTGTAGAGTGCCTCTAGGAAAAATTAATTGTTTTTCATAATTATATACTCTAATAATATTTAAGCATCAACCCATAGGCATACCCATAGGCATCAATCCATGATAAGCATGGAAACACTTTTTTTTCAAGACGAAAAAACATGCTTTTATTTATATAAGAAATATAAACAATCATATATGTACATTCACATGGAATAATATATGTCTCATATAGATCTGGCAAAACATAGTCATGGAGGAAACACCAAAAATGGCAAGACATTGCCATGAAACCAACAAAAAACCGTGCTGTCAACCAGCAACATAATCTTCAAAATACATAGGAGAGGCATAGTAGGGGAATCCTGCAGCCACATAAACGAAGAACAAAATCATATAAAAAAAAACAGTCTGATAGAAAAAAATGACCAAAGTGGGAATCGGGAGACCAGAGGATCTGCAAAGGAGAGCTAGAAATTAGGAGGAGAGAATTCCTGAATGGAAATTTTTTTCCCTTCATAAGCAACCTGCAAATACCAGAAACCTGGAACCACCTGAAGACCCTTTTTAGATAAAACATCTGCCTACTGATTGAGCACCCTGTTGATATGATGAATAGAGCCTCCCTCCATTCTATTCCACAAGAACCTGATCCTGTCTAACCATCCTACAAGCCGAGGCTTGAGAATGTTATTTTTTCCAAGGATATAATCCACCATAACTTTTGAGTCTCCAAAAATTGAGACATCCTGTAGATTTAGAAAGAGACAGAAGCTTAGAAGGCCAGCTAGGGCCATCGCCTTAGCTTTACTATTGGAGCCCCTCCCCCCATTCCAGTGAATGAAAAAATGACTATTTTTATTTGCTAAAATGTGAACTCCACAGCCACATGATCCATTCTGTTCAGCTCCATCGAAGAATGCCCTTGGCAGAGAAGAAAGCTTCTGTGGGAGCTCAATACAATCCTGATTCATTTGCTTGGAAGGTTTCTGCAGGATTGTTTCATAGAGAGAAATAATGATGGAGAAAATTTCCAGAAAAGGGGATATTTTGCCATTGAAAATAAAACTATTGCGCCACTTCCATATGCTCCAAATAGTGATAATGAAAACTGACCTCCATGACTCCTTTTACTTACTGCACCATAGAAACACTTCGATAATTGAAGCGTGGGATTCCATAACAGTCCTCCAATGATTTCCAAAGATGTTGAGATTTATTGTAATTTAGAAATAGGTGATAGTTGTTTTCCTCTGCTGACCTGCAGATAGGACAAAGGCCAGGACCCTGCCATCCTCGCTTCCTTAAGTTCTCCCAAGAAATATTTCTATTATGGAAAGACAACCATGAGAAAAAAATCATTTTGGAAGGGCATCCAGATTTCCAAAATATGAGTGGAAATGAAGGGCTGAGAGGAGACTACTTTAGACCACTCAAATTTTGGTAAACGTCTTTTACACGAATGCAGTTCATCCCTTTCAAATTTCTCCACATGAGACAGTAATATTCCGCCAAGCGAAAGATGCCACAATTTTTGAGTCGAGTCTTGAGATGGTCCCATTGAAGAGCAATATCAACCAGCATCCCCAAACTTCCCGCTTCCTTCTAGAGAGGGATCGGACCCTGCCAACCTGTGATTAAGCTGTCCCAATAGAAAATACCTTTCCTGTGAAGGAAAATCAATAAAGGTCCAGGAACATCGATCACCTCAGAGCCGCTCATAAATTGGTGTTTCCCAATAAGGATCTTTTTGCCGGATTGAAAATGCCAGATTAAGTTCTTCAGGAAATAACTTTCGATCTTATGGAGGCTTAACCATATTGAAGAGCCGAAAGAGGATCCGATCCTTCCTTTTCTGAACCAGAATGATAGGTCCTTCATGCCCAAGTATTTATTTCGACTTATGTTGCTCCAAGGCCCTTCTTCATATATCCCTCTCCACAGAGTCTTACATAAAAGAGCCTTTCCGAAAGTCCTCAAATATAAAAGACCCCAGCCTCCCATGCTCTTCGGCAAAGAGATATTGGATAATTTCAAGAGGTGATATTTCCTTTTTGCGGCTTGACCATCCCAAATAAAATTTGCTGTAAGCTTATTCATTGACTGTATTATGCTCGCTGGAAGAAAATATAAATGAGCCCAATAAACTGCAAGTTGGTTTAACACAGATTGCACCAGAATCACCCTTCCTGCCAGAGGAAGGCATCTATACTCCCAGACTGATATCCTCTTGTAATATCTATCTGGAATCCATTGTCAATCCACCTTTGAGTATCCATTTGCTTTTAAATGAAAGACCAAATATTTAATTCCAAGACTAATAGATTGCGCCTCAATTCCAAAGAGGGCCAATAACCAATCAACCTCATCTTGGCAGATATCATTGTGGTAGATGATTGACTTTGCCTTTTGGAAATTGTTAAGGATTTCATAGAAACATAACCATGTGAATGTGCATAGAATTCCAAACATTATAATATCATCAACAAATAGATTATGAGAGATCGAAATGTTTCTGCAAATTTTCAGTAGAAGACACCTATTTTCACTGATGGCCTTGTTGATATGGAGGCTGAGAGAATTCATAGCCAGTATGAATAAGAGCGGAGATAGGGGACAACCTTGACGGAGACCTCTGGAAGCAAGGAAAAAGGAAGATGGGATCCAGTTTACGATGATCGCGTAATTCACCTTCTCCACGTAGGCCATGATCCAATTTATCATGCTAGCTCTTAAGCCAACCTTTGCAAGTAAGCACCTTATGAATCCCCAGTCAAGGCAGTCATACGCCTTGCAAAGGTCAATATTGAGTATGATTGCATCCCTTTTTTTGGAATGAATGGAAAAAAGACCTTCCTGTGTATTTGCAACCGCATCCAGGATGTTTCTTCCTTGTAAAAATCTGTGCTGATCTTTTGTTAAGAATTTAGACAGAGTTGCTTTAATTCTTTCTGCGATGATTTTCACAATGATTTTGTAAGAAATATTACACAGTGAAATCGGTCGAAAGTCCATGAATGACTCTGCATTTCCTTTCTTTGGAATGAGCGCTATATTAGTGGAGGAGGTCTTCTAGTTGATATTGCCTGATATCCTGGATCCTTCTACCATTCTTAACAAATCAACTTTGATGAGATTGAAAAAGTGAATGAAGAACTCTATTGTCCAGCCGTTTGGCCCTGGACGTTTGTCTCTTTTAAAAGATTTCATAGTTCTTAGCAACTCCTCCTCAGATACTGGCTGGAAAATTTGATTGTTTATATCCTCATTGAACATCTGAGGAAACACTTCAATGCCCCACAAAATATCCTGAAACCTGCATTCTTTAGATCTTTTGTACTGTTTTTCAAAAAAATTCACTACCTCATTTGATATTTCTTGTTGAGAATATAGGAAACCTCCTCTTCCATCACTTATTTTCCATATAGAATTCTTTTCATGCATGGAATTTGCGATTATGGAAAAATTTTGTATTCTTATCCCCTTCTTTTAGCCATATCGCCCTCCTTTTCAACCTCCAAAAAGATTCCTCCTGTTCTAAGATTTTTATTTTCTTCTTTTGTAACTCCTCTATGCGACACCTCATTTTGAAAGATAGGTGATGAGCAGCCATGGCTTCCGAAGCTCTATCCAATTCCTTTTGAATTTTCCTAAGATCATTTCTGTTGGATTGCCTTTTCTTGAATTGCCACTCTTTTACCACCTTTCCCATGTGATCCATTTTGTCTCTGAATGTCATCAAAAGCGGAAAGGGATTAGAGGATGCCATCTCAGTCCATGATTTTTTATAAGGTCGTTAAAAGCTGGATCTTCTAGGAATGATCTATTGAATTTGAAAGAGTATCCTTTCCTGAAACCCTTTTCCTTCCAGCCTAATAAAATCGGTCTATGATCTGAAATGAAAACATTCTCAATTGATGAGAAAGGCATGCCCAACTTGTCAATCAAACTAGCGTGAAGAATGAATCTATCAAGTCTCTTGGCTATATAAGCTTTCTCGATTCTCCCATTTTCCCACGCCGGGAGCATTTGGGGAGGGAGAATGTCAACAAAATTCCTCCTCAGCAGTTCATTTTTGATTCGTTCAGCAAGGGAGTCTTCTTCTTGTTGATGCCCCCGATTTCATCCAAATTTAGTGTGACATTTAGGTCTCCTGCAATCAATAAATATTCAACATAAAAAATTTCAGAAGCAAAGAGTTTTTCCCAGAAATGCAGTCTGTTCTTGTAGGGAGCATATAAATTCAAGATATTTCTTTGAAATTTATGTCCCCTCATTTGTGCCGAGATCAGGATCCTTGCCAAACAGCTATATGTTTTTGCCTTGATCCAGCTTGGATCCCACAAGACTGCTAACCCCCCGAAAGGCCGTTAGCTTCCAAAGCAGAGATGTGCCAAGAAGGAAACATCTTTCTGAAGTATGAGATTGCTACAGAAGAGGCATGCATAGTTTCCTGGATTAGAATAATTTTGGGGCTTGCTGAGTGAAAGAGATTCTTTAATGCCAAAAATTTTGGATCTGCCCCTAGACCCCTTATGCTCATGGAAATAATGAAATTCATTTTGGAGGCTTTCCGACCATGCTTGCTCTAAGAGGCCTTTCTTCTATCATGTCAATGATAAGAACATCTATGAGGGATAAATTACGGACTCCTCTGCCCGCGCCTTCACCTCTCCCCCTGAAATGCTTACTGCCCCATTTGTTTTTTCTCCTCACTGTAATATTACTAGCGGAATTTGGACTTATTTGAGGGGATTTTTGGACTCCAGGTTTATGAATGGTGAGAGCCCTGAGTTCCAAAGATTTCTTGCTTAATAAGTAATCCAAGTCACTGCCTATTGAATTTGTAGGTGAGGATGTTGGAGAGTTAACAGGGGTGGCTGTTATCAAAATCTCTTTTCCTTTTCCGAGTGAAGAACTGCTTTTATTTGGGCACGAAGATGAGGAATGGATGATATGAATTTCCTTACTGAATTTTTTATAGGGGTGCGGAATCGGGGGAGGATTTGGAACCTCGTGATCAGAGGCAGGCTCTAGAGGGGGCATAGATGGGGATATAGGCAGATTAGGAACCTCATGGTCAGAGGCAGGCTCCAAGGGGGACATTGATGGGGATATAGGCTCCATGGGGATTGAGGTTTTAAGCTGCAGTGGAGAATGCTGTTGGTCTTCAGAAAACATCTTTAGCTGTTCCTTTGACTCTAAAGGAGACTGACTCTTTGAGGATGGAGACCTCACCGGATCCTGGCATGAAGATTTTACTTTGAAGGACTTTGCCGCAAAATGATGGGATCCATGATGCTTTCGGTTATTTTTAAGGCGTCGTGAGCAATTCTTTATTATATGCCTAGTGCGATGGCATGCTGACAATCTAAAGGGAACCCCCCAGAAATCCAACCTTTGCCTAATTTTTAATTCCCTCGAGTATATATCAATGTGATCCGGAAATCCTCCTCTGTAAGCTTTGTCTATCAAAATCCATGCTACTCGTTTATCTTTCTCCCCTAAACACCATGGATCAACATAAACACATCTTCTAATGGTGTTTCCTATTTCAGCTAAAGTTTCCTTTGACCATAATTCTAATGGTAGACCGAGAAGCTTGACCCATATCAAATTGTTAGATGGGATATTCTTTAATGGGTTATAGCCCATATACCATCTGTGCAATGCCAGAAAACTTCTTTTATACACTCACTGTTGCTTCAAAATGATTTCCAGGTCACTAGAACTAAGGAAATGAAAGCAATACCATTCCTTTAGTAATCTGGAAACAATTGGAACATATCCTATTAACGGTTTCCATTGCTGCTCGAGCCAGCACCCCATCTTTGAGTCATCCAATTTCAGAAAATGCCACCGACCGACCAGGGCATTTCCCTGGAGACTTTCTATGCGTTCTGCCAGATGAATACTATCTATTTTAATAGCTGCGGGAGGGGGGGCAGTCTTTACAGGTTTTTGGTTTTTCTGAGAATATCCTTCCTCCCAGGCCTTCCATATTAGTTCTTTTTTGGTTTGGCTAATAGTGCACAAAGGTCTTTCCTTTGTTCGGACAAAACCTTCCAAGTCATTTTATGGGTCCGAGGGGTGAACCAACATTTCCTCCAAGGTGGATTGCCATTCACTTGACAGTTTGGCATTTTCGTGGACAGATTCTGCCTGGATGGCCGCTTGTATCATAGCTTCCATGGCAGATGTGTTAGATTGTAATTCCATTCTTTAAGCGGCCACCTAACTCTTAGCTCATGGGTACCAAAAAAATCCAAGAATGATATGAGTCGGACACGATGGGAGCAGTTGATTTCCAAAAAAGATGCCCGGAGAAGGAAGGTTAAATTCTATTTTTCTGACCACAGTACTGTCAGAGGAAGCCTCGGGAAATAGATGACACTTTTTCCAATGGGTAAGGAGTTAATTATGAGGCCATCTGTCCATCAAATTTAAAAGGGATGACTATATCATGAGCTAGACTTTGATAGACACGAAGAATTTTGAAAAATGATGGCTAAGCTTAATTCGGAAGTTTTGATCTCGTCCCAAGGATAATTTAATATCCAAGATATTACCTTACTTGACTTTGCCCGAGGATGTCCTGGATAGAAGTTGGGAATTAAGGCTTGTACTTTTGATCATAAACCGACTCCCAGGTGAGAAAAATCCAGCTCGAAAAAGCCAGAAGGATTCGAAAGGTGACAACGGTGAGCCAAGAACTCCAGAGTGGTTCAAAAAGATTCACCAGAACAAACCTTCATGAAGATACTTCAGGACAAACTATACAACAACAGAAAACCTCACAGACACACCACCAGGAACCTGACTTAAAGCAGAAATCTGAGCATGGCTTGGTAATGACAAAGTAATTCTGAATCTTGAAGACCGATATCCATGACCAGCTTAAAAAAGTTTTCTCAAACATGTGAAACCCACAAGTATACTACAGTAAACTTAAAGGGAAACGAAATCTCTATGGTATATCAATATAAATTCAAGACCAGACCATCCCTTCTCATTGTATCAAAACTAGATTCAACTTCATGCTAGTATTCATATTGCAATGTTTAATCATAATTTAACTGCTTCGAAACTACTGGTAACTTTCCCTTAAGAAGCATCCTTATAACAAAAACAGCATAATGTTTTCAACCGAAAGTTACTAACCTGGAGACACAGGCGAGATGAGGGTAGAGTGCTAGTGGAAAAAGAGAAATCGAAGCATGACTAGAGAAAAAATGAGGCCAAGAGCACAGAAATGAAAATCTAGAATGGCCCTCCTCTGCAGAAGATAGAGACACCGAATAGCACAATCGTAGTAGTTCAGGGGAGCAGAATTGCAGAAGGCAAATTCTGCATCAAAAAGAATGAGACCAGGGATAATAGAAACTCGCTGTAGAGGCTCCTCTTGGGGAGAGAAACCCTGCTAGAATGCCAGCCGGAGGAAAAAGAAGCGAGATTAAGCGAAAAACATGCAAGACTATGTTCCGACAGCTGTCGAGGCTTATGTTAAGCGGGGGTCGAGCGTCATGAAAACGCTGGTGAATCGAGTTGTGGCATGGGATTAGGGAGGCGACTTGTATGGTTTAAATGGGGGCCGGGTGGTTCAAAGAAAAGCAAGCATAACAAAACGTGGGATGGGATCAGGGAGACGACATGCATTGGCTGCTGTTACGCACCTGTGCTGAGCTTATAGGCCACACCTCCATTACGTTCTCTGGTTGGACGCCTTTACCTGCAAACCGCCACTTAGCTGCCGCGCTCCCTCATAAGCATGGAAACACTTATCCTATGATACATCTCACATTCCCCTGAGTAATAAGTATCATAAAAAATATTGCCCAGAATAATTAATAAATGAGTTAAATATATATACATTTTAAAAAACATGTAACATTATTCTTAACCATGGGGATCCACTGGCACTTTAACATGGAAATTTGCAAATTTTAAATACCTCTTGTTACAATACCAGGCTTATGAATACCACATGCCCAATATGAAATAAATTAATTAAAATAGCATAACTAATTTTAAAATAAATATTAGCCCTTTAAATCTTAAATTTTTGCCATCCAACTAATAATTGTTGATAATTAAATTAAAATTATGTGAGACCTATTTTGAAATAAACATGCATATCAACACAATAAAAAAATAACTTTTCAATTTTCTCTTCATTTTTTAATTTTAAAAAATACAAATGAACAATATAAATTCTAAGAAATCTCCACAATCAAATTCACCATCAATAATTTATATTAATATTAAATATATTAAACTTATTAGAATTAAAAAATCTAAATATTCTATATTTTAAATATTTTCACCAAAGTTAAATAATAACATTGCAATTTTCTTTTGCAGAAATCATAAAAATAATTCATGATATTTAACCATATCATTCTAAATTTTGAAAATAAGTTTCACATTATTTAAAAAAAATATTTATTCGTATCCGCATGATTATAAATCTATAATAAATATCAATCTTTTCATACTTATAAATTGCAGTCCTTGAAATCATCCACAAAAATTATGTTTCTGCGATAAAAAAATACTATTAAATATAATGTTTTAGAGTATTTACCAATATTCTATATTGAATTTTTCATTGTTATGTTTTTTATGCCATTATAATTTTAATATAATGTTATTTCAACGTAATAAAAGTTAATTAATATATTATATAATATATAAATCCATTTCTTCATTAAAAAAATACAATTTAAACAATGGTGTCTTGCCATTTAGTAAAAAAATAATTTCCAAAAAAAATTACAAACAATCAACTAAGCCTTTATCAACATAAATACACCAAATACATTATTTAACATAGTTTCAAGCTTTTTATTCATATTATTGACACCCTTTAAAATTCGCTCTAACTTTAGTTTTAAGATACAGATGTGGATTCCTACCATCAACATAATTCTTTCGGAATATAACCATCTTGTGAATAATAACCATCTTGTGATAATATGATAAAACTTAATATAAACCAACTTCAAAAATGCTAAAGCAATATTCAAATATGCACCAAACCTCTGTACGTTTATGAATGCCTAAATTTCTTATCTAATTTTTGTGCAATTTTTTTAATGAATTACATGTCATATTACCCCCATCATGTTCCATATGATCAATTTATTTATTAGTTCTCCTATATCTACTGCAAATAAATGTAATATACTAAATAATCATGTTACAATTATTAAGTATAATTGAGTATAAATATAGTATGTAATAGGTTAAGAACAACAATATCATTTACATGTTATTAGTCTTTTTTTTGTACGTGTAATAATTATTTTTAAGACAAATATAATTATTATTATCACTTGTATATTATAAATTATTGAAATAATATTATGTCAAAAGTAAATATTAATTAGCAATAATAAAAATATTAAATTAAAATCGAATTATAATTATATTAACATACCCTAAATGATTTAGAAAAGAATAAAAACGTGTGTTTTTTTTTAATACGAACTATTAGTTATTTAATTTCATAGAAATTTGAAGAAATTGTGAGTGTTATTATTTTTAGAATAGTATTGACCTTTATTTGTAAATAGTGTGTTTGATTTTTTATATCTATTTTTATAATATATAGATACATTTTCCAATTGTGTAAATATGTAGTAATATTTTAATATATGCTTTTATGCAATATTGATAATATTGGGTTAAATGGGTATATTAATAGTAATAATTATGTACAAAATTAAATTTTATGTAGTTAGTGTGTTTGATTTTTTGACATCTATTTCTATAATACATAGATATATCTTCTAATTGTGTAAACATGTAGTATTATCTCAATATATGTTTTTATGCAATATTGATAACATTAGCGTTAAATGGATATTAGTAATAATTATGCATATTTCAAATTGTTTGTAGTTTGGTGTTTTTATTGTAACTCTTAGAATTTCAAACAACGATCCCTTTACTCTTCATACCAACAATTTATTTTGCACCAAAGTTTGAACTACATAAATAAACCATCTCTAACTACAAGTTCAAGTTATTCATAATGAATATGTCATTAAAGTGTTACTCAAAATGATAATTACATAAAAATAATAAAATGAATCATCAACAAAACAATCTCGCATTACTAATGGAGAGGGTAGAGTAGATTAATGGGGATTTATTTCAAGGGATCCTTTGAACTAAAGGGAAATGGATGGATTTGGAGGAAGCACTTATTGAATACTCTAAGGATCCATTATATGGAATCACAATATATTTAAAGATTCTAAATAAGAGTCTAAATATACACTCATCCTTATTGTGTTTAAGTTTGATAGAGATAAACCCAAGATGATAAATTCTTGGCTACCTTGGGATTTGCATGGGGTAAAGAAAACTTTAATTTTTTTTTTTCTTCCAAAAGTGGATAAGAAGGGAGTCTAATTTATTTAAGCATATATTATTACAAGCTATAACTAAAAAATGGTTCGAAAAGGGTAGAATCAATGGAGGATTGTTGGCTAGTATGGAGGGCACTTATGACAATGTAACAAGATTTTATGAGAGGAGTAATGGCCATCAAAGTGTGGAGGCATATGGTAGTTGTTGTGGTAAGGTTTCTCTCGAATTTTCTAGTCTTGAATCTTCATAGACAACTTTAAAGAGTAATCCTATAACCCAAAATTGGATGATTTCTTGGGGGATTGGGTTCCATAGGCAACATATTGAGTTTGGATACTTCTAGTAGTGAGAGGAGATATCAAGTCAATGTTTTATCAAGTTTGGGGTATGAAAGACCAAAAAAATGAAGAATGTAGTGAAGTGGAAATTATCTCAAGTGGGGATGGTTCTTGGTGAAGACGTCAAGATTGAACAATATTTGGAGTATAAACTAGTAAATGAGTGGATTTAAACATTTTATGTACTAATAATTTGGAGTATAAACTAGTAAATGAGTGGATTTAAATTTTTTTATGTATATTTGGAGTATAAACTAGTAAATGAGTGGATTTAAACATTTTATGTATTAATAATTTGGAGTATAAACTACTAAATGAGTGGATTTAAATTTTTTATGTATTAATAATTTGGATGTTGTGGACCTATTTTTCATCTATTAACTGGGGGGTAGATAGGATTAATCTTATGTTCCAAGGAGGATGCAATGATGGTATTAGGGGGTAGATGGCTCTCAAGATTGTCTTTCTTATCTTTGAAACCCTAGATATGATAAAAAAGTGGCAAAGAGAATCCCATTTGGGTCAATCTCCACGTTTATCATAAAAAAAGTGGCAAAGAGAATCCAATTTGGGTCAATCTCCTAGGTTTTTCCATAGAGAGATGAGGTATGACAAGTTGTTGAAAGAGATTAGGGACTCTCTTTAGAAAACCCCATGTATGACCTATATTTTAATAATAATGTTTATGACATTGCGGCTTAAGCTCTAGTGGAATTTGTCATTATTGAATGTGATCCAATTGGATGTTGGGAATCATCACGGTCAATAATTGTTCTATGTCATTGGTGGTCTACAAGCCCATAATTTTGCTACCGTAGTAACCACCTATATTGTTTGAAGGGTGGAAGAAAACAAAATAAGAAATCTAACTGTACAATATGTTTTTACCATATACAACCATTCGTTAATTTTACCATAGTGATTTATGGTATTCAACCATGGTATTTTGTAACCACGATGAAAGTGCATGTCTCTAAATGAAAAGGCACCTGTTAATAATATAAATATGGCTCTTCACCATTGTAAAACACATGAATTTATTTGTTAATTTATATATTTGTGTATACACTAAGAATATTCTAGAATATTCTATGGAGGTTAAATCCCTATCAACCACTCAATAGCTATTCATAATTGAATTAAAATTATAGAAGTTCTATTCTAAATTAGACATGCATATCAACATAAGAAGTATTGCAGGGCAACATAGTCCCTACCATTCAAGTTAGAAATTATGGTATGGAAAGAATTGCATAAGAAGATATACATAATAGTGGTCAATAGGAAAATGGAATCCTATAGGAGCTAATAAATTGAGATGTGAAGTGGATACATTAATTTCTTGCTCAAGTACAATGACTTGCATAAATATTGGTGGTTAGTAGCCACTAGTAAGTCTACACATTTATAGTTTTACTCCTACATAAGTGTCGAGGAAAACATAAATAATGGTGGTAGCTCATAATAAGTATAATGATTTACATCTCATTCTTATCCATTATTTATGTTTTCCTCAACAATTATGTAGGAGTAAAACTATAAATATGTAAAACTACTAGTGGTTACTACTCACCAATATTTATGCAAGTCCTTGTTTCTCAGCAAGCAATTAATTTGTCCACTTTACATTACAATTTATTAGTTCTTGGATTCCATTTTCCTATTGACCACTATTAATTTAGCATTTACGAATGTAGGTTATAATTTCGTATGCAATTTTTCCTATAGCACATATCCTAACTTGAGTGGTAAAGACTTAATTGCCTTGCATCTCTTTTATAGATTGATGCTAATCTGTATTTACTAACCATTTAATTTATATGATTATGCTAGTATATTATCACACGACATCAAATTATACTATGCACACATACAATCAAAAACTCATACTTAAGTATTGTGAAAATCTATAAATTCAAGGGTGCCCATCAAAACTAAATTGCCACTCCATACTTGACCATAAGATGCTCTTGCAAAATTTTCTCAAACATAAACCATACTTAATCATAAGTTTAGAAAATTTATGACTCGTTTTAGATCATGATAAGTTTAGAACATTTATGACTCTTTTTACTCATGATAAGTTTAGAACATTTATGACTCTTTTTACATCATGATTAGATATATATGGCTTTCATATACAATTAGGTGTATGTTGGGTAGGGATTTCTCATGGTGATGCAGAAGGTGAGGTAGTACATTATGTTGGGAGTTTGGTAAGCGTTTTTAATAATTGTGCAAATATATATTTCGCTTTATATCATTGTTTCTCACCTAATGTATGAATGCTCTCTCTTGCTAGCAACAATCTTAACATAAGTAACTCCTTACAAGTAAGACTTGTTTAAAATGACTCTTATTGAAAGATTGGGAAACAAAGCACCCCTCATGAAGGAAGCTCATGGTTGACAGAATCTTTTATCGAATAGCAACTTAAAAATAAAATAGACTCTTTAAAAGATATATAATTTTAACCGTGAATATAATGTTACCGCCATACAACTTTTTGAACGAATATAATTCCGGTTTCAGTAAAAAATAAAACATATTAACTTACTTTAGAATATAATAAATTATTTAACGTTATATACCATTAATTCTGATATATGATTGTAATGTATATAATGTTATTACCTTTACATTTGCACAACTTCTTTTTAATTTATTATAAATTTTATTTTGAAAAAAAAAGTGCCGAATAGTTATGATGAATATATTTTAATCAGATACGTGTGATTATTTTGGAAAGAATTTTAATTTTATTATTAATAATTATTAATATGATGGTATGGTTTTTTAATTTTAATGGAATATTTTAGAATATATTTTTACAAAATATTTTATATTTATAAATCAAAGATTGAGATTTATTTGAAAAATAGTTATGTTATTTTTTCATTTTTAATTGATTTGATTAATTAAAACAATGTTATATAAATAAGTGTCATATGAAATAGGTATGGTGGTGGTTGTTTTTTTGTTTTTTTTGTTTTTCGCATGTGGTATTGATAAGTCATTCTTAACAAAACCTATTTATATGTTAAAAATCTGCATGATAAAGTGGGTATGAATTTTTATGGTTAAAAGTCTTGTTACATGTTTTTTTAAATATATACATGTTCACTTATACAATCACTTTTTTTTTTTTATTTATAGTTAATAATAATAAAAAATAAGTTGTTTTAATGTTTAATACTTTTGTCTATCTAGATTTAAAGTCATTTTAATACTATGTATATATTGGAATATTTTATTTCTTTAAATGAATGATATTATTATAATTTGAACATCAATCACAACATTAATTTAAATAAAAAAGTCTTTAACCTAAACTTTGATAATAATTTTAGTAGTTTTATAAATTAAATTATTTAAAGTATTTTTAATATTATTTTTAATAAAATCTCTTCAACTTAAAACTTTGATGATTATACTTTTAGTGTTTTGTAATTTAAATTATTTAAAATATTTTTTAGATAAAATGTTTTCGACTTTAAACTTTGATGATATAATTTAGTAGCTTTGTAAATTTAGATCTATTAGAAATAATTTTTAAGGAGTTTGTGTATAATGGGGATTTTTTTTGGAGATCCAGTGAACGGAATCCGCGAAGAAATTGAGGTTAAATCTTGATTTGTTGGCAAGTTAAAATGGTTTTTTTAACTGCATATTTGGATTCAGCACCCGAAAAAACCCGCTGGGAACGCTTTGATTGTGCAGAAACTAGCTATCAAACTTGCGATTCCAATAAATTGCTGCCGGATTTTGACCGGAAAAACCCACCAGAAAAGCTTTCAAAAAATCACATTATAGACAACTGCAATTTTTAATATATAAAAAGATTTTTGTAAAAAAATTATAAACATTTCAATTTTACACATTCACAAAATTCCAATTCCAGTAAAGCCATATTGAATTTTGATCCAAACATGTATCCAAAAAAACCCAAAAACATATGAAAGAAATTTAATAGTGGCTTGGGAAATTGACAAAATTTGCAATAGATTTATGCTCAGGTCATTATTGTCATTCATTTCACAACATCTAAACCAAAATGCCTTGGATCTGTGGTTGCAGGGATAGAAGTCACGCTGACAACATTTTTCTCACTTTGCTTTGGGTAATTGCAAAGTCAAAAGTACTGCCATGCAATTATGAAGATGAAAATCTTCATTACGTTTCCAGGTCGCATCTACAGTGAGCCTGTCAACACTCCTGACTTCTGATTGAAGTAATGGAGCCTGTCAACCTTCCCTCGGATCCAGTGGGAATGGACTTGATGAGGACAACATTTATTCTGGAATTTTATCATCTTACGACGTTTTTCAATTCAAGTCAAAGAAGCATCAAAATAATGAAAGCTAAAAAAATGTCTCATTAATTGCAGATTTTGATAATCTAAAAAATAAAAAATAAAATGTTCTAAAATTTGATGGAAATAAGGAATGTTCAGGAATTTGATAATCTAAAAAAATATAAGTTAAAATGTTCTAGAATTAGAATTTGAAGTACAAAACCAATTTTCAGAAATCTAATGAATAAAAGTCAAAATTTGACTTTATTCCTTTCCGCAAAAATTGACGTATTCATGTACATCAGATTCCAAAGAAGTGCAATTGATTTAAATTCCGTCTTAAAAAATAGCTAATTAATTAAGCAGTACTCTATAACGCGATTTTTTGAAAGTTTTTCTGGCGGATTTTTTCGGTCAAAATCCGGCAGCAATTCATTGGAATCCCAAGTTTGATAGCTATTTTCTGCATAATCAATGGCTCCCAGGGGTTTTTCAGGGTGCTGAATCCAAATATGCAGTTAAAAAACCATTTTAACTGCTAAAAATCAAGTTTTAACCTCATTTCTTCAGCCAGATTCCGTCACCAGAATCTCCAAAAAATCGCATTATAGACAACTCCATTAATTAACACCATCAGAACTAAAAAGTTACCATCAGAACTTTTCATCCACTGTACAGAGTCTTGCATTTTAAGTTATTGTTCCTGCACGTTGAAGGATCCCACATACCTACCACTGCTGCCAATATGGTTTTCCTAATATGGCAGATCCTTTTATGAGCCATCTGTCAGGCACATCTCTATCAATTTGGATTCAATTTAAGCACCAGTTCTGATGCTATATCCAAATAAGTACTGCAAATTCAAGCAATGGACCATAAAGCCACCGAAGGTTAAACAATTTAAATACCAAATTTACTGCTCCATGATTCATAGAGTGGGTGGCATGACCAATTGCAGTTGCCTTGACTTTAACGACGAGGAACTTTACGCCTTCTTATAGTGTTCTGATGGTTTTCCAGAGCCGACAGTCATTGACTTTTGTAACCAGTTAGTTGGAACTTTATACAGCTATGCACATTGTTCGAATGCTTTACTAGCGCTAAATTGAATCAATACACTTTAAAAAAATTGAGGCAAAACTACCTTGCAAAAGAAAAATATTTTTAAATAAAGATAATAAAAAACATTTTTAAACAAAGGCTGTAGCTCCTCTAGCATAGTCTTGTCTTTACCGCTATTTAATTGATTTCTTTTTGCATAGTGTTTTGTTAGTTTCCAACGATAAGCTAAGTTTGTGAAAAATTATTAGTTGTTTTCTCGGTAATAATGTTTTTAATTTAAATTACAAAGGTAATGACTCATTTATTTTCTAATAATAAAATAAAATAATTGATTTTTTTGCATACTGTTTTTTTGGTAATGATATATTTGTTTTTTAATAATAAAATAAAATAAATAGTTCCGCACTGCACAATAGGTTATAAACTCTGCACAATGAACTAAGTTTCCCACAATAGGTTATAATGAACTAAGTTTCCCACAATAGGTTATAAGCTCTGCTCAATGAGCTAAGTTCCACATAATAGGCTATAAGCTCTGCACAATGAGCTAAGTTTTTCACTTCCATACAATAGACCAAGTTTATCGCACAAAAGTTATTAGTTTTTTTTTTCGGTAATAATGTATTCGATTTTCAATAAAAAAGGTAATGATATTTGTTTTCCAATAATAAATAGCTTTGCACATTGAGCTAAGTTATGCACAATAGGCTATAAGCTTTGCACATTGAGCTAAGTTCTACGCAAGCACAATAGGTTATAAGCTCCACACAATGAGCTAAATTTCACACAATAGGCTATGTTTGTCACACAAAAGTTATTAGTTGTTTTCTCGATAATAATGTATTCAATTTCCAATAATAAAGGTAATGATATATTTGTTTTCCAATAATAAAATAAAATAATTGATTTTTTGCATAGTATTTTTTTAGTAATGACTAATTCATTTTCAAGTAATAAAACAAAATAAATAGCTTTGTATAAAGAGTTAAGTTCCATAAAATCGGCTATAAGCTCTACCTAATGAGCTAAGTTCTACATAATAGGTTATAAGCTCCGCACAATAGGCTATAAGCTCCACACAATGAGATGAGTTATGCACAACAGGCTAAGTTTTTAGCTTCACATAATAGGCTAAGTTTATCGCACAAAAGTTATTAGTTTGTTTTCTTGGTAATGATGTATTTTTTTTTTACAATAATAATAGTATTGATGTATTCATTTTCCAATAATAAAATAAAATAAATAACTCCGCACAATGAGCTAAATTCCACACAATAGGTTATATTTTTGTACAATGAGTTAAGTTATGCATGATAGACTATAAGCTTCGCACAATGGGATAAGTTCCACACAATTAGCTATAAGCTCTACACAATAAGCTAAATTTTGCACAATAGGCTAAGTTTACCATTTCTGCACAATAAGCTAAAAGTATTGCACAAAAGTTATTAATTGTTTTCTCTGTAATGATGTATTCATTTTCCAATAATAAACGTAACAACGTATTTGTTTTTCAATAATAAAATAAAATAAATTGTTCTGCACAATAAGCTAAGTTGTGCACAATAGGCTATAAGCTTTGCACAATGAGCTAAGTTCTGCACAAGAAACTATAAGATCCGCACAATGGGCTAAATTCTCACAATAGGCTATAAGCTCCGCACAATGGGCTAAGTTCTACACAATAGGCTATAAGCTCCACTTAATGCACTAAGTTCCACACAATAGGCTAAGTTTATGGCATAAAAGTTATTAGTTGTTTTCTTGGTAATGATGTATTAATTTTCCAATAATAAACATAACGACGTATTGTTTTCCAATAATTAAATAAAATAAAAGCTTTGCACAATGAGTTAAGTTTCGCATAATAGGCTATAAGCTATGCAGAATGAGCTAAGTTCTACACAATAGGCTATAAACTCCACACAATGGGTTAAGTTCCACACAATAAGCTAAGTTTTTTGATTCTACACAATATGCTAAGTTTATCACACAAAAGTTATTAGGTGTTTTCTTGGTAATGATGTATCTGTTTTCCAAAAATAAAATAAAATAAAAACAATTGATTTTTTGCATAGTGTTTTTTTAGAAATGAAGTATTCATTTTCCAATAATAAAATTATATAAATAACTCGACACAATCATTGATAATATTTCAATTGTAAATAATTAGGCATATGTACAGAAGTGTGAATGAGTTGTATTGTGCTAGATAGTTTTCTTTGCATAACAAGTCATTTTTTCATATATGTGTTATTAAATCCTTATTCGAGAGCGTTTTTTGAACTTTCATTTTCTCACTATTGCTGCCTCTACATAGCTTCTTTGACACAATTAGTAACAAATTTTGTATTTGTGAAGAGAGGTCTATATTTCATTCACATTGCTTGTTTCACACTGCTTGCTTCAGACAACAACGACTACACAACTTCCTCTGTACACACTATATTTAGACATGTAACTCTATTGTGTTGAGATATCTTCATTTCATCCACTAAAGTCTTTTATTGCTAATATTTAAGTAAGAAATTGACCTCTATGATATTATTGGTGATATTCATATTTCCGATTATCTTTTTGTATTTGTGTAGATATGTCGTTTTTCATCCACATTTCTTATTTCACACTGCTTGCTCCACAAAACTACAACTGCACAACTTCTTTTGTATGCACTATATTTGGTCACATAATTCTATTGTGCGGAGAGGTCTACATTTTCTACACTGCTTGGTCTGCACAATCTTTTTTGTACATGCTATATGTGGAGACCCAACTAGAGAAAATATCTATTTTAGTTAATGGTTAAAGTATACAAATCTATTGCTAATTTAACCATACAAAGTTATTGCTAATATTTGTATAGTTCGAACATCTACTTGTGAAGAAGTGATTTTTGTACGTATGTCCACACTTTGCATTAAGTGCAAATATTATTGCTAATATTTTAGTTATAAATAATTTATATTAGCAGTCAATTTAGTAAAAGGTTTGTGGATAATAACATTGATTATGTTCATATCGTTATTGATAATATTTTTATTATAGATAATTTTTCAAATCTGTGTTATTTTATGCTCTTGTGTGAAAGTGCTTTTTGTGAAGATGTACGCACTTTGAACTAAAAACTTTTATTGCTAATACTTTAGTTATAGATAATGCATATCAATAGTCAAGTGAGCAAAATTAGTGCGGAGTACACTCAAAGTTTTGTACAAAACGACATTTCATTGATTAGAATTTTTGTTTGTAGCAAAAGAAGCTTTCAAGTTTACATTGTGCAGATGATAGCATTGTTTATGCACATATTATTGATAATAGTTTAATTGTAAATAATGTATACTACTACTATTTAAGTAAATTTCAATTGTAAATAATGTTTCAAAATAGCATATGTGCAAAAGTGCAGGGAAAGTCCATTGTATGGATGAAGCTTTCCATAGGCGAATCACTTTACTTGGTACTTTAATATTAAATAATTGAAATACCATTTAATTAGTCGATGGAATTATATGATTTTTGCTAATACTTTAGTCATAAATGATGTGTATTCCTCATCTCTACAACTAATTAAGTGGGGTCCACATTTCACCCACACTTCTCTCTTAGCTCATGCTTGCTCCACACTTCTTTAGTGTATGTTATGTGTGGACATGCTTCCTCCACAGGTGTTGTGAGATAGTATCCACCAGCATTCACATTGAAGGCATTTATATTTATTGTTTACAATAACATCGAGGTAACTGGTGCACTAATACAATATTATTGTGAATATTTTAATTATAGATAATGCTTTTTATCGCTAACATTTTAGTTTTAAATATTTCATATATTCTTTTGCAATATTTTAGTTATAAGTAATGTGCATCTCCGTACTGTCAAATATCAACAATCCGATATCATTTAACACAAGATTTCTTTATGGTTATGTGGTAGTATATTTCACGGAGGAAGATTTCAAGCTTTGACTCTGCGAACACTCATATTTAGCATTAAATATTTTTGTAGATTATTTATTTATTTATTTATTATATTATTTATTATTAATTTTTTTTTTTTTTTTTTGGGAATTAGTATGTAAGTGCTAAGTTTGGCTACGAAAAAGTTCAAAGCTATTGTACAATATCAGATTTCATGTATCAAATTTGATATCACATATTATAATCGTTAACTGTGTAGTATAACATTGGTGTTTCTAACATATTTTATTACATGATTATTGTAGATTTTGTATTGGTAGTTGGAAGTTGTAGTGAGACATAAATGAGACACATTACTTATTTCAATGAAAAATTTTGTTTAATAACTACATAATGCGATAAAGAAAAAAAGGCATTCAAGTGGAGAATTGACATTTTGGGTTCCAAAATTACTCTTGCAAAGTAAAAGCTAGCCGATAGCATGGCAAGTCCACATAGTAAATCTGGCAGATACATGTTAGTTCAGTGAATAATTACAAAAAAATACTTTTATTTATTGGAAAAAGAGCTCTAGTTAATGAAAATATAATGCAATTTACGAATAAAATAGTATGTCGACACTGATTTCTAAAGCATGTAAGGTAGATTAATCATGAAAAATAATTGTGTCAATTGCATTATGTTGAATTGGAATTTAAGTAAAATGTCTATAAATTAAAATAACATATTTTACAATAGTCTTTTCTGATTAAAGTTCAAGAAAATCAATACTATCCACATTGATAACAATTACTAGTTAATGGTTATCATTGAAATCGATCGTAGTTAAATGTCGTTTCAGAACTTAAATGCCAATTCATGATTTAGATGACTTATTGTCTCTAATGCATTATGTATATTCTTGTTGTCTATAATTTTTTTTGTTAATGTTCATTTTGTTATGAGACTGATAAGTGTTTTAAAGTATTGCTTTCTAATTTGTCTATTGTTTTTTTCATTTGATACTATCACTGAAGAAATGGCTCAAAGAAACAATGGAAGGGTCACAAAAAAAGATGTGCATGAAGGAAGCGAAGATATTTTAATGCTCAACCATGATATATTAATGCTTAGAAAAGATATTTTAATGTTAATGCATAAAATACTAAAACCTCATCAAATTCTTAGGCGCCTCGAATATGAACTAGGTACCATAAGAATGCTATCAAATTTGTTATTGAAAATCATGAATAGATGAATCATTTCTCCATTCCTATAGTATAATCAATATAATCATTAATTCATAGAAACAATGGTTAATTAATAGAGAAGCCATTATCAATTTTTTTGCTAATTGCTAAACAAATTTTGAAATTTTGTATATGTTAAAGGATATGTATTATAATAGACATAGTTAACACAAAGAAACATATCATACTATTCTAGATTACAAATCTATGTATAAATGCAATATGTTTTATAAGTTATATTGGTTTAGAAAATTGTTTGAGCTTTGTATGACATGTTATTTGGATCTTTGTTTGGAATGACTATTTAAATAGATAAAAAAAAAAAAAAAACTGAATTTGTAAACAAAGAAGACCATTATTGTAAAGTAATGTCATCGAATTTGAGTATTTATAGAACTTGCAAATTTGATAAATTAAGAAAACAATACAAAAAAATGATAATGAGTGGAAAAAAATAGATAGAACATAATACAAAAGGTATAACTGAAACAAAAAATTAGTTCATTAGATTACATTTATGTACAATGTCTTAGTAACATTTGCATTGGTAGAAATGTTTTTCATGTTGTTGTGGTGAGTAGATTGCTAATCTTTTTTTTACATGGTTATAATATATTGATTGATAATGTGAAATCATATCACAAATGTCGTGTAAAATGAAAGAGCTATTAGGATGCTTGGTGATGCAATGAACAAACACTATGTCATTGTTGAATTTCTTAATAGCATAAATAAAGCAACTTGTCAGTGTATATGTACAACTACGTTTTGATGGTCTATCATAAATGTGCCATGTATTTCAAAGTTTCTCAATATTTCAATAACATATGTTTTGTCTACATAGTATTGGATGTAGGAAATTTTTTGTAGTGCAGGTAATGCTTTTTCTAGTTCGACACTCCTCAGAATACACTGTTTTTCAATCCTATTAGTTACATGTATGATGCAATTTAGACGATGAAAATAAAGAAATCTAGAGTGCTATTTGCAAGCAGTGTAATAAAGCATAGTATTGTTTATAGTTCTAGAAGTTGTGATTAGAGTACTGCATTTTGCGCATACAATTCCAAATGACATCATATATACGCTAACTGCTTTCAAATATCCTTGAAAATGTAGTAAAATCAAAATAGAAAACAAATACTTAGTTACACAAAATCAAATATTTTTCTTATTTTTTGTTCTTTATGCATGTCTATTTAAACAATATGATATAACTCACTGTGCATATTCTAAATGTCAAGGATAACAACTTTCTTTGATTGTCATATTTTTTTCCTATGTTCACTGTAGAAATGAACATTGATTGTGATATACGAAAAATGTTCTCTTTTTTTTTTTTAACTATATTTTTTAGCAATATTGCCAGAAAAACGTTTTGTTGCAAATCTCTTTGAATTTTAATAGATATTTAATAGATATTGAAACAAGTTTATCGTGTACTTTACGTTGTTCATATGAAACATTTGTAAGACAATACATGAAAACCATATAATATATGATAAATGATTTTTTCCCTGATATACATACCTAAGTGTACGTAGCTTGTCTTTTTTATTTCAATGAACTTCGTAACAAAAAAAATAAAAAAAAGGAAGAAGCTTACTATAGTTTTTTCCTATTCTCAGTTGTCGTCTTTGATTTCTATAACATATTGCATTGATGTTTGCATTGTCAAAATTGCAATAAATATGATTGTGCCTACTGGAAAGGAATTTTCATTACGTGACAAATTTGTAATTGCTGTGTTTGGAAAAATTCAGTACTCTGCACAAACAAGAAAAACTATTTTCTACGATGCTAAAACTCTTTAGAAAATAGTTTTCTTGCAATCACCACAATCATATTTATGCTTTGGAATAATTTCAAAATATTTAATAGAAACATCGTCATTTGCAATAAGCTTTGACTCATATTGTTTGATTAAAGATGTTGGTACAAGCATTATTATTGTCATTTCTTATTTCTTATCTTTTAAATCTACATGAAGTATTTCTTTTCACTTATTTGTTTTGTCCAAAAATGTTAGATGTGACCAAGAAAACACCATGAATTTATTTTCGGGTTATATTTTTATTGATATCTTTGATCAACAATGGCATCAACTTGATGTCTTTTTTCCTAATTATAACCATTGAATTGAATTTTCTTTTTTAATTTTTTTTAAAGAAAAAAAAAAAGAAAATAATAGAAAAACGAAAGTAGGTAAAAAGGAGGAAAAAGGAAAATTTTGATATAGACTTAATTGATTTTGTGAAGAAGTTTCTTTTTCATTTATTTATTCGATAGTTTCCATTGTTGGTTAAGTTTTTGTAATTGTAATATTTTATTTTTTATTTTATTTTTTAATTTATTTATTATTTTTTTATTTGTTTATTATTTGTTTATATTTTTTTTTTATTTATTTATTTATTTATTTTATTTTATTTATATTATTATTATTATTATTATTTATTATTTATTATTTATTATTTATTATTTATTTATTTATTTTTTTCTGTGGTATTGCTCATTGATATGTCCACATTGCCGTCCATGTCTATTGTGATATCATTCGAATTCAATAAATTTTTCCCGTTCATAAATAGTTTCCATTGATTAAGTTTTTGTAGTTGTAATATTTGTTTCTGTGGTATTTCTCATTGCTATGTCCACATTGCCATCCATGTCTACTGTGACATCATTCAAATTCAATAAATTTTTCTTGTTCATAAATATTTCACTTAAACAACTGCTTAAAGAACAATATAACTGAAACCAAGTAATATTTTTTCAATGAAAATAGAATGAGAGAAATAAAATTCATTAATAATATACAAAAATACTAGATGGCTTTTAGTTTTAGCAAATATGATAGTTTTATACGAATGTTCAAAGTAATTTTTTCTTTGTAATTGTTGTCCTGAATCTGAATATCTAAGTGTCATATGTTTCCTAGAAAGTAAAAAAAAAATACCTTTACTTATAGTACATTAAAAGAATGGCCTAAAAGAAATGGGAGCACAAATAACAAACAAAAAGAAAAAAAACAAAAACGATTGCATTTTGTAATGCAAATATAATCAAAGTATATTAAAAAAAAAAAAAAAACCATGTCTTTTAGAAGAGTTATGATTGCCTTTAACGATATCTGTTATGCTTGTATTCATTTTTTCTGCTATAATAATATGATTTAGATCAAATATACAAAAATAAGAAAAAAAAGATTTTTAATCCTATAGCATGGAAGTAATGTAAAAATAAGAACTAAATGATAGTAACTTATTTTGTCCAAACATTTTTTAGTATTATCACATCATATAGTATTTAAAATTTGTATGACGTTACTAGAGAACTGTCATTAATGTTACACTTTTTGTAGTTTTGTTCTAAATGATAATCGCTCACGGTTTACAATTCTGAGAATAATATCATACAACCAAGACGAGAATTCTATTTGTAACAAACTCTTATGCCTTGTGTTTGTAACATGCATCGTAAAAAGATTGCATGCTGAAAACTTGGTGAATGCTTCTATGGACAACATAAGGAAAATTAGTCAGTGGTATTTTGACATTAACATATGAATATTAAACATATGTATTAGACACTTAAGATAGTCAGACTAGTAGATAAAATAAATTGTAATTATAATAAAAATAATGCATAGTCAACACAACTTGACTGCGAAGCGAATGTTATAGCACCCGATGAGGCAGGGACTATTAATAATAGGGAAAAAAGTTAATGTTGGACTACGCATATTAAAGTTGAAGAGTATCAACGATTTTTCAAATATTTTGAACATTAGACGTATATTTGTAAAACTAAAATGTTAGTGATTTTCCTTTACGATTAATGCAAACATGTACTCGGTGAATCAACATAGATGTGAGACGTATTTTCCTAATTGTGATGATTGTTCACAAAATCGAACATGTAATTAATGTTTTAAAGTCTCATAAGCCCTAAACCACCTATAGAGCTAATTTCTCTATATTTAGGAGCTACAGATAAAGATCCAAAGCTAGCACCTAACTCAGCTTCAAAGCTAGGCCTGCTATGGTTTTATGCAAATTGGATAGAAAAAAAAGATTGCGCTGAATATGGACCCATCAATAACACTATGGAGGAAGTTTTTCACCCTATAATTGAAGCGATCGCACAATGCTGAGGCCATCGACGAGTTTGGCCCCTGTATTCAACGTCTGTCAATTTCTAAGATGTAGGCAACATTCACAAGACATGCATATGCGTAGCTATCCGTGACCATCAATTATTGTGACAAAAAATGATATTATTGGTGATATTTTAGGTGTAAATAATGCTTATGTTCATATTTTCAAATATGTTTCAAACTAGGCATATGTGCGCAAGTGCGGGAAAACTCTTTTGTGTGGAGGAATCCTTTAATGTGCAAATCACCCTTCTTAGCACAAAAAGGCTTATATTGCTAATAATTTAGTATTAAATAATGCATATTTGCTCAATAATATTGACATAAGAGAAAATCAGATTTAGGCCGTCACAAAATCATGAATTTGAGCACTAAGCACTGATGAGAATCCTTAAGCACTGATAATCCGAGGTAGGTAGCAGTGATAAGCCTATCTATTAGTTGGACCTGCATTTCTTCTATTATCATGTTATTCCCGGTTCCCCCTCCCTCCCATAGATGAGACACGTGGGGGGCATTTATATTGAACAACTTAGGTTCCCGACTTTGAAATTCCCAATCCAAAGGCTCAAGGAAACTCTTAGTTTCGAGGAGTTTTGTATTCGAAATTTGGTGATCAAGCACAAGATCTGGCTAAGAAAAAGTGCACAACTATATTTCAAAGTTGTGAACCCATCCAAGGAACAGAACCTCCTTAGGCTTGCGCTTCCTAGTGCAAGGAAAGAACTAGTGTGAGGTGGTGCTTAGCTTATTGTGTTTGTATATTCATGGTCTTACCACTATCTCCGCCACCCTATCTCCCCTCCATAACTGCTCTACATATCCCCATCCACATAGCATCAATTAGGGTCTTACCACACCCTAGCTCCCACAACACCTCCCCTATGCTTAGATTATTGATAATAATTTTACTTGAAAATAATGCATACTATTTCTATTTAGTTGATTATATATTTTAGTAATAAAAATGCATACTTTATGCTTATATTATTAATAATATTTTAATTGTAAATAATGTTTATGTTTGTATTTCTTAATATGTTTCAAATTAGGCATTTGTGTGGAAGTTCGAAAGAAGTCCATTATATGAATAAAGTTTTCAATGTGTGGTTCACCACACTTGACACTAGAGGATATAATAGTTTAGTATTAAATAACACATAATTGTTGATCACAATAGAACCCAAGCAAACAATGGACTTATATGATATAGTTGCTAATATTTAGTAAAGGATTTTGTTGATAAAATTTTAGTATTAAACAATGCATATTTTTTGTTCACAATAGTACCAAAGTAAACGCTAGACTAATACAATGTTTTGCTAATATTTTTGTGGAATCCATATTTCTTCCACTTTTCTTTTATACATAATATATCTAGACACGCTTTCTCAACTTCTTTCGCACATAGTTCATACTCTGCATGGTAATGTTGGCATTATGACACAAGGTTGTCACAGGTTTGGCTTGATGACATAAGTGTTGTCCTTGATGGCAACTCACTCAAGTAGCAGATCACAAGTTCAGGCTCTCAAAATAGTAGAAAATGTGAGATCCACAGGTTCCTGATTCACAAAGTTGCGGTCATCGGTGGGTTTCGCAAGTGCGCTGATCAAAAGGTACGGACATGTTCGCAGGTTACCGAACAAAAAGTGCGGATGGAAAATACACGCACTTTCATGTAGAGAGAAACGCGTGCACGTGGGTTGGTCCATGGTATTTAGTTCGGCATTTTTGATCCTATGGTTTTGGTTCGTGGTTTTTGCATCTAAAGTATTGAACCCACGTTTTTGGGTCCCTAGTATTGGATCTCTATGGTTTTGCACCATGGCTTGAGAAAGGCCTAGACTATAAAAAGGAAAGGAGATCATTTCGCTGCACACACATGTGTTGAATATCTTAAGAAGAGCAAGATCTAAAATTTTGGTGATCGGTTAGTGAGTTATAGCTGGACCCGAATTAAGGAGAAACCTGAGCATTACAAGACGGATCTACTGATGGGTCGAGATCTCTTTGGTGCATGATTAGATTTGTAAAATTGATAGTCTGGGGTATAATTGAAGTCTGATAAATTATCTATACTCAGAGGTCTGCAGGCTAGACACAACGCAGGTGTGTAGGTCCGCAGGTTCGACGTAGCGTAGGTGTGGTGGTCCACAGGCTAGATACAATGGAGGTGCGGAGGTTCACAGGTTCAAGAACAACGCAGGTGCAGAGACCCGCATGCTCGACACAACGGAGGTGAGGATATCCGCAAGTTTCTATTGGTGAAGTTGCGGAATTTTCTTGAAATATGTTTTAGCTGCTTTTGTATATTACTGCAGTGTTCAAGGTTCTGAATTGGTGCCTGGTTGTTGTGTGCTGAGAAATTATTGATTCAATATTTGTACAAGGAATTTGGTTGACTGCAGATCTATTTGATGTTTGATTGATATTCATGGATCTAGTTTGAAAATTTATGAAACGTGGTCCCTAGAAGAAAAGAGAAGGTTGTAGCCTTCTATAGGTTGAAGCCTGCGTGCTGGTATAAGACTGCACCAGTACATAATCATTGTAAAAAGAAGTTTCGAATTGAAAGAAGATAGAGACATATTGCAGTAGGTGGTTTTCACCCACATTGGGTTTCCACCTTATATCTTGTGTTCTTTGGTGTGACTGTCTGCTCTATTTTTCTTGTTTCTGTTTATTATTATATGGTTCTGACACACAGATTAATGATCAACATCTTAAGAATAAATTAAATTATAAGTCTAAAAGGTATTCGCAAGTTTCATTAGTCAGATTTGCAAATAGTTTTATAAATTGAAAAAGAATTTGATAATACTGATTCACCCCCCCTCTCAGTATTATTTCCAACAATTGGTATCAGAGTGGGGTCCTTCAGGAAAAGCTTGATCGCTTGAAGGAAGATCTATTATCATGAGCTAATACGAAAAGGAAGCATCTATCAGGCCACCAATTTTTGATGGGAGCAACTTCGTCTATTGGAAGGTAAGAATCACTACCTATCTTCAATCTCTTGGTACAGAAGTTTGGGATATTGTGGAAATAGGATACACGTTTCCATCAGCAACTCCTACAGATGTAGCTGGTAAGAAGTAGTATGAAACAAATGCAAAAGCTATCAATACTCTATTAGGAAGTCTATCTCAATCATAATTCGTCAAGGTTATGCAACTCAAAAGCGCAAAAGAAATATGGGACAAGATTGTTCTAAGCTATGAAGGAGATGAACAGGTAAAACGAGCAAAATTACAAACTTTTAGCATTCAATATGAAAGTCTCAGAATGCATAATTGTGGAAGTGTGGCTAGCTATTTCCTACGTATAGATGAGATCGTAAATTGTATGAAAAACTTGGGTGAAGAAATAAAAGAAGTTGTTGTGGTTGAAACAGTTCTAAGATCTTTGTCTCCCAAGTTCGATTCAAAAGTTTCTGCCATAGAAGAAAAGAAGAATCTACAGAACCTTACCATGTCACAGTTGCAGAAAATTCTAACTACTTATGAAATGAGAAAAGGAGGACCATTAGACAGGAGAGAAGCTGCATTCAAGGCTTCAGGAAAAGGAGATTACTATGAGTCAGGACATATGTCAGAAGAAGAGGAAGAATAAAATTTTGTCAAGAACCTTCAACGAGGAACTGGTAGATTCAGAGGTAAGCTACCTTTCAAATGCTTTGCTTGTGGAAGAGTCGATCATTATGCTGCAAAATGTCCTCATAAAGATAAACTAGACAAAAGTAAGGAACCAGTTAGATGGAACAGAAAACAGAATAAGAAGAGCTATTACACGCATGAAGACAGTGATGGATTGTCAAACAGTGATGAAGATGAACAAGGTAATAATGATAGACTTTTGATGGCTTTTGAAGATGATGATTTCTTGGATGCTATAAATGAAGAAAGTCTCTATGAAGAAATTTCTAAACTTAAAGTTTGTTTAGAGGAAAAGAATATGATTATAGATACTCTAACATTCCAACTTGCTGAAAAAGATAAACACAATGAAGGGTTAGAATGTGAAATTGTGGGACTTAGAAAAGAAATTGAGAAAACAAAAGCCCTTAATCTCAGATTTGCTCAAGGGTCTGAAACTCTAGATGAGATTATCAAAGTGCAGCGTTCTCCTCTAATCAAGACTGGTCTAAGATATTTCGAAGAAGCATCTCAAGCTCAAAAGCAAGCACAAAAGCCATCCACCTCCAAAAGTTATCTTGATGCAGCAAGGAGAAGTGAACAAGTTGACAATCGACAGCAAAAGTATAATGCAGATCACCAGGGAAATCAGGGACAATTTGCTTCAAGAATGATCAAAGCTTATCAAGTAAATTAGAAGCAATCCACATGAAGAATGAACAAAAGCCTCAACCGACCATAGGTAAATTCTCAATTTGGCTCAAGAATGGATAGAAACTACAATCATATGGTTGGTAGATTTGATAATCGTAGGAATTTATTCAATGGCCAATGTTTCTCTTATCATAACTTTGGTCATAAAGCTACTCAATGTGTTGCCTATAAGACCATCATGACTAGGGAAGCTCAAAAACAAAGGAGTATGACAGGAATCATGAAAAGAACCTACAATAACTTCTCTACTCTTGAAAATGAAATAGAATGCTATATATGTAACAACTTCGGTCATGAAGACTCTGAATGTAGAAACAGGCTTCGGTAAACAACTCAAAAAGAGCAAGCTTCATTGAGTTGCAAAACATGGAAAAAGAAAGAAACACAACTGGAAAGATGTGGGATAGCCTTATATGCGGAATGGCAGGAAAATAAATGGTACATCGACAGTGGATGCTCGAAACATATGACAGGTAATAAAGAAAAACTTCAGTCATATAATGCCTTAGAAAAGGAAAAGAAGGTTTCATTTGGAAATGACACCCCTGCATTCATAAAAGGTAAAGGCTCTGTTCGTTTGAAAGAAAAGGTCAAAGCTGGAAATGTTGTGTATGTTGATGGCTTAAAACATAATCTATTGAGTGTTAGTCAAATGTGTGATCAAGGAACTGAGGTAATATTTTGATCAAATGGATGTATTGTTCGTGAGCTTGATACAAGAAAAACAATGATCAGAGGCATAAGAACTCCAAATAACTTATACATACTCAAGTGAGAACAACAACAATGCTATTTAAGCAATAATGATGAACACTGGCTATGGCACAGAAGACTGGGGCATCTTAGCTTCTCTCAGATTAGGAAAGCATGCAAATATCAGGCAGTTCGTGATCTTCGTGACATCATAATTCCAGATAATACAATATGCAAATCATGCCAATTTGGTAAGCAAACCAGAACTAATTTCCCTGAGAAGGAAGGATTAGCTAGCAGGCCACTTGAACTTGTTCACACTGATGTATGTGGTCCAACTAAGAAGAGTTCACCTAGGAGAAGAGTATTGCATATTTTTCATTGACGACTTTTCAACGATGTGTTGGATAGGACTCATGAAGTATAAAGATGAAGCTTTCAAAAAGTTCAAGTCATTCAAAGCTTTGGTTGAAAATGAATTAGATCGCAGAATCGAATGCCTCAGATCTGATCGAGGAGGGGAATTTACCTCAGATGAATTTTTTGATTTTTGTGCAGAACATGGAATAAGAAGGGAATTTTCTGCTGCAAGGACTCCTCAACAAAATGGAGTAGTGGAAAGGATGAACAGAACGGTTCAACAAATGGCTCATGCTATGCTTGATGAGTCTGGAACTCCTGCAACCTTCTAGGGTGAAGCTGCATTTTCCGTTGTTACTATTCTCAACAAGTCAAACGTCCAGGTAAACAGCACTCAGACTCCTCATGAACTTTAGTAGGGTAAGACTCCCACGGTGAAATACTTCAAAGTTTTTGGAAGCAAATTCTACATTAAAAGGAATGATGAAAATCTTGGCAAGTTTGATCCTAGAGCAGATGAAGGCATTTTACTTGGCTACTCTCCCCACAACAAAGCTTACAAATGTTACAATAAAAGACTTGGTAAAATTGTTGAAAGCATTGATGTATTGGTTGATGAAGAAGGAAACACTCCTAGGCAGGTATAATCTAAAGATTTCGAAGATGGCGAAGACTATCCATCAACATCAACTCAGATTCATGACGAAGAAGAAACCCATGAGGCACCAGAAGAATAGATAAGGATAGAAGAAAAGACTCCATCCAGATACATTCAGAAGAATCATCCAAAATCTCAAATTTTGGGGCAGAAAGAGGTAGGTGTACAAACAAGAAGAACCATTTCAGAAGCTTCAATCTATCTAGCATTGCTCTCCTCCAATGAACCACGAAATGTAAGAGAGGTTTGCAAAGAAGAATGTTGGGTCAAGGCCATGGAGTAAGAAATTGAGCAGACTGAAAAAAATAACACTTGGGAGTTGGTTCCTAGACCAAAAGATAAGAATGTCATAGGGACAAAATGAATTTTCAAAAATAAGCTGAATGAAAAAGGGGATGTGGTTAGAAACAATGCAAGACTTGTTTGTAAAGGATATGCGCAAAAAGAAGGCATAGACTTTGAAGAAACTTTTGCTCCAGTTGCCAGACTTGAGGCTATAAGAATGTTCCTTGCTCTCTCTAGCTTTCAGAAGTTCAAAGTATTTCATATGGATGTGAAATCTGCCTTTCTGAATGGAGACTTAAATGAAGAAGTATATATAGAACAACCAGATGGGTTTATTCTTGGGAATGATCCAAAACTTGTATGCAGACTCAAAAAGGCTCTCTATGGCCTTAAACAGGCTCCAAGGGTGTGGTATTATCGGTTGGATAAGTACCTTCATCAACAAGGTTTTATAAAAGGATCAACTGATAGCAATCTATATATAAAAGTTAACAATGATAAATTGTTGATACTTGTTGTGTATGTTGATGATATCATCTTTGGTAGCAATGAAGAAGACATGAGTCAAAATTTTTCCTTGGTGATGCAGAGAGAGTTTGAAATGTCCATGCTTGGTGAGCTCACATATTTTCTTGGTTTACAAGTCCAGCAAAACAAAGACGACATTTTTATATTACAAACCAAATATCTCAAGCAAATCTTGAAGAAATATGGGATGGAGGATTCAAAACCAGTATGTACCCCTATGGTGACAGGATGCAGCCTCAGCGCAAATGTTGAATCGGCAACAGTACATCAACCAACTTATAGATCCATGTTTGGTAGTCTGCTCTATCTAACAGGTACCTGATTAGACATTATGCATGCAGTGGGAATAGTTGGAAGGTTTCAGGCAAATCCAAAGGAAACTCATCTTTAGGTAGTTAAGAGAATTTTCAAGTATCTTCAAGGAACTCAAAACTATGGTTTATGGTATCCTAGAGGTACAGATCTCACACTTCATGCATACACAGATGCGGATTGGGCAGGAAGCGTGGATGATAGGAAAAGCACTAGTGGTGGTGCATTCTTCATGGGTCCTAGATTAGTATCCTAGTTCAGCTAGAAACAAAGCTCTATTGTGTTATCTACAGCTAAAGCAGAATATGTAGCTGCGGAATCTTGTTGCACACAACTCCTTTGGATGACGCAAACATTGCAAGATCTTCAAATCACTTGTACTCCACCTATCTCCATTTTTTGTGATAATACAAGTGCAATCAGTATTTCAAAGAATCTTGTCATGCATTCAAAGACTAAGCACATATTGATCAATTATCATTTTCTCTGAGAACAAGTGCTTGAACAAAAGGTCAAATTGGAGTATGTTCCCTCTAAGGAACAAATTGCTGATATTCTCACCAAACTTCTGCCCAGGGAAACCTTTGAATACCTCAGACAAAATATGGGGGTAGTTGATGCATCATCTTGCTGTTGAATCTTGTCTATTTCAGAGATTGTTGTACGCGAGTTTCATATGGGGTATATGCGTACATACATTGGTTTATGTGGGTACAGTCGACTTGAAGAAAAGAAAGGATGAGAAGAGTCCGATATGGGTCTATCAGAGACCATCTGGCACAGGTTTAGGGGGAGCATATATTCTTCTAATAATGCATTGTTGGCATTATCGTAGAAGATCTTGGTTCAATTCTCCAGTTGGTTTGATGTCAGGAGGAGCAAGTGCAGAAGGAGAACATGGATACTGATCTATGATTGACAATTGTTGCTGATATTATGTCTTATATTTCTTTTGTCAAGGTCATGTAACAGCCTGTCTTGGTTGCCCCACTATGCCTGGGATAAATAATGTAATGTGCTTATTATATCATGTATCCCCAGTTGGTTGGGAGTCGTATGTATGAAGTCTTTGGTGATAGGAAGGTTAGTTAAGATGTATTAAGACATATTTCTTTTATAGAACATCTTCTTGCAGATCTTGCCTATATGTCAGGGGGAGCTTGGATAGCACAGCAAAGCATAGATTTCAGCATGTGCTCAGGGGGAGCATAACCCTTTGCCCTTGATGTCAAAGGGGGAGGAAAGACCTTGAGCGACCTTGGGTTGCCATCAAGTCCAAAGGGGGAGATTGTTGGCATTATGACACAGGTTTGGCACAAGTTTGGCTCGATGACATATGTACACATAGATCACAAATATCTGAAATATTTACCTCTTGCTTTACCTCTTGAAATATGTACACATAGATCACAAATATCTGAAAATGGTAACTGAGAAATATCTCCTTTTCCCATTAGATTGAGAATATTAATCCACTCATCTTTAATGGATTCGAGTAAGAGAGCTTTCAAAGTTTCCTCATTCAGATTATTCATTTTTTCCTTTTTGATATTATAAACAAATCTTTTGACAAAATCTTCAAGATTCTCATCTTCTTTTCATACCATTTTTAAGACTACATATTTAATTCTATGAGGCATACAATAATATTTTTCTTTCTCCAAGAATGTGTCTTTCATTTGTTCCCATGTCCTTATAGAATTTGTTTCTAAACTCATAAACCATTTTAATGTTGAATCATTTAAGGTGGTAGGGAACAATTTTAGTTTTTCAGCATCATGCGGATAATCATATGATCTACATAATACTTCATATTCAAAGAAAAATGTCTCTGGGTCTTCACTTCTTGATCCATGAAAATTAGGGAGGATAGAAGGTGAGATGTTTTTCATTGTTAGTGTTGTATCCTCATCAAGGATAGGGAATCCAAAAGGTTCTAGATATCCTCTTCCTCTACCACCTCCTCTTCCACCTCCTCTATTTCCTCCTCCTCCTCCTCCAATCCTATGTTTCTCACCATTGACATTTTGTACTTTTCCTTATCCTTTTTCAACCATGATGGATTCCTCAAAATAAATATCCAGTTCTACAATAGGATTATCTAGATTTTCTTCTAGTTATTTTGGTTCCTCTCTCAATGTTTTGAAGTAAGTTTCCTCTTCTTTTTCTTTAGTAGGAACTTCCAACTCTTGAACTAGAAGTTGTTCTCCACTTGAAGATAGGAAAATTATTCTTGTTGTTAGAGATGTAGGATCTATTTTGATTACAACTTTTTTTGATGAAGTTGGTGAACCTTTAGATTGAATTTCGGATCTCAAGACTTCAGGAAGTCTATATTGTCCTGCTATGGATGGAATTCAATTTTGTGTGGGTGGTGTGGCACGACGTGGTTGTGGTGGAGTGAGTGACGATGTGGGAATTAAAATTCTTCGTCGACCAACAAACCTACCTCTAAAGTCTCTTTCCCTATGCATGTCATGTTTTTATTTGATTTTTTTTTAAGGCTTCTATTTACACTTCCCCGACAACGACGCCAAAATTTTTGGTCAATTTAATGTTCTTAAATTGCAAGCATAAATTATCGATCGAAGTTGGTAAAATTATAAAGTGCAAGTGCAATATATATGCTAGAAGCCTTTCCTTTAGTTTTTAAGATGATGGTTATATTTGTTTTGGGATTTTTGTTGTTATCTAGTGTTCCTATGAGATTAGAGTTAGATTTCTACAAACTAATAAGTGGAGGTTAAGCTATTGTTAGACTGATCTACCAGGTCATACATATAAAGTATCATTCTAAATCATCTTATGTTAATCATTATACCATTATGAATCTATCATAAACACCTTGCTGCTATGAAACAAAGTATTGAAATTCAAATGATTCTAAGAGCAAGAAAATGACCCTTTAAAAGTTGTCTGCAAAGTATATATAAACTCTGATTTTAAAAAGCATGATAGTAATCTTCTAAAACTGACTACAAAATATATACAATTTCTAATTCTAAAAGCATAAAAATACTGACTGTAATTAAGTGAAAAACATTGAAGAATTAAACCATTAAACCATTGTGAAGAAATGTAGGTGCAAATGAAATGATAAACAAAATAACTGAGTTATAACGAAATGATGAAACAACGAAACTAGGAAACTAAACTAAAATGACAATGACAATAAAATGGAATAACTAAACCTGAACTGTCTGCAGGGGCCCTCCGCATATAGTAGGTGTAAATCACGCTCACATACACATCAAATAACAGAAAGGTAACTTTAATTTCACATGAGAATGAAAGCCCATTTCACAATTCTTCAGAATTTCAACTATTACTTCCCTCCTATCCTTTACAACGGACACTGGTTTGTATATAAAATGCGTGCTCAATAGTTTGAGACTTCTACACCTATAGGTCTTTTAATCAATCCTTATTCAAATTCAAAACTTAATAGTAAAAGTGTTATCTTGGCGATTTTCTTTTTGGAAAGAAAATCAGAGAAACGTGCTGCATTCTTACTTCTGCTGCTACATGTTTGATCCGTGCCTTTGACCGTGCCACTGTGTGGTTCCTTTAGTGAATTGGCTTGAGTGAATAGGAAGAGATACATGAGGGGATTGATCCTTAATCACCCATGTGCTTCTTTTCTTCATTGGCACACCAGAACCCCGTAAACGATGGAGATAGTTGCATATTTGAAAAATAGTTGCAGAATCATGTTAATTCTGTATCCAATGCAATATTTAGCATAACAATAAGGCACATTAAGGAATATGAAAAATAACACATATGAGAGCTTTTACCTTATCAAAATATATGATTTACTTTTTTACCTGAGTTGATAGTGATGATGAAAAAGAGAAAAATGGAGGAAACAAATTGTGTAAAAAAAAATAGTTATGGAACTCTACAACGTTTTCCGTACATGCTATATTTGGACACGTAACTCTATTGTGCGAAAATTTCTGCATTTGATCTACTAAAGGATTTTATTGCTAATATTTTAATAAGCAATTGACATATACAATATTATTGGTGACATTTGTATTTATGAATATCTTTTTGTATTTGTGTGAAGATGTTCGTATTCATTGACATTGCTTGTTCCATAGAACGATAACTGCACTTCTTCCATACATGCTATATCCAGACACATAACTCTATTATGCAGAGAGATCTACATTTCGTCCATTAAAGTATTTTATTACTAACATGTTAGTAAGAAATTGACGTATATGATATTATCGGTGATATTTGTATTTCAGAATATATTTTTGTATTTTTATGGAGAGGTCTATATTTCAACTACATTTGTGTCTCAAACCATGTTTGTTTTCCACAACGACGACTGCACAACTTCTTCCATACACAATATATGTGGATATGTAATTCTATTCTTAGGAGAGGTACGCATTTTGTTCACATTTCTGCCTCATCTATTTTTTCCACTAAAGGCTTTTATTGCCAATATTTTAGTAAGAAATTAACATATAGGATATTATTGGTGATTTTCATATTTCCGAATATATTTTTGTATTTGTGCAAAGAGGTCCGTATTTCATCGAAATTTCTTCTTTTTCACTACTTTCTCAGCACAACAACAACTACACAACTTCTCCCATACACGCTATATCCAGACATGTAACTCTATTATGCAGAGAGGTTCGCATTTCGTTCACTAATACACAACTTCTCTTTCGCACATACTACGTACGATGCATAGTAAAGGATTTGCCCAATGAAATATAATAATATTCTTGGTTCTCCCGCACATATTTGATTATCCGTAAACATTCATACATATACAATCTGGAAATTTAGAAAAGTGTTTCTGCATTTTTTCTCTGCATGGGCTATGCACATGCAAAACCACCTCTGCACAATTACTTTGATACTCAATAACACCAGTTGATGAGTTATTGACATTTGAAATTGTTGTTAATTGAATTAATAAACCTGTCCTAACTACACTCTTGCTTTATTGATCGCTAGTAGGCAGGTATGTATTGCTATGTTTCTAATTCCATACATCCATCCTTATCACATGATCCAAACGTTGTCTATTCACACAAGAAATGCTCCATAAACTTGTTTTTTCTCTTCAATAAGCTTGATAATTACGATAAAAGTACTTACATTTTATTTTTTTATTATGAACTAAAATGAGATTCATACTATCAATAAAATTTCACAGGCAAATTCAATTCAATATATACAAATTATCACTTCACAATGTTATTCGACTTTCCATTATTTCGAAGAATTAAAATATTAAACATTAAATCATGATTTTGAAGCAATGAAATATTGAAATTAATGTGTGTTCTTAAAATTAGTACAAAATATAAAGCTTTGATTCTTTGGTTATGATTTTGAAAGCATTAAATATTAATCTTAATGTGTAAAATATCATTAGTTGAGTTAACTAAGAAAACAAGAAGGTCTATTCAAATTCGAAACTACAACACATCTAATGTTCATTCTTATTAATAGCCTAATGTTAACATTTGTTTTCCAATAGTCTAATGTCAATATTATTCCTATGGATTTTAATAGGTAAAGCTTGTATAATGGTGGTTGTGTGGACGAAGCATGCGGTTGCTTGAAGGTGCTTATTGGAAGGAAGCATGTACGAAGGAAGCATGTGCAGAGGAAGCTATGCAAAGACTAGCATGACTCAATTAATTTATTATTGTATATAGATTTTATGTGAAATGTAGAGTCTTTAATTATGCAATAGAAAATCCTTTGAGCGTAAGCACAAATTGTTAGAAAATTATATATTACAGAGCAGAGAAATATAAACACAGAAAATGCATAAAACAAGAGAGACACAGATATACGTGGTTCACCCAGTTTGGGCTATGTACACGGAGAAACAACCAGTCCTTCTTTTTATATTATCCAACAAACTGAAGAGATACAACCTACAACAGATTCGCTATAGCTCCCTCTTCTCTCTCAATCTCCTCTCTCTTCCTCACTTAGAATACATATATACATAGACATAATATAATTCCCTCATATATAGTGAGGGGTTTCCTTCTAGGGAAAAAACCCTAAACTAAACATAACTTCTACTGTCATATCATCCGCCTAATGAACAACCCAGATTGACTAGAAATTACTAGACTTTTACAAGGCAATTTTACATCTATTTTTAGCTTCGGGGGCATTGTCCTCGAACCCCCGTCGGGGGACCACTGGCCCCCGGACCCCCCAGCAGGGGGGATCGGCCCCCCTGAACCCCCATAGGGGGGACAAGTTCCCCCTGCATGGAGGGATGTACAATCTTCCTGGGGTATACATCCAACTGAAACCTTTGAATACAAAGGATAATCAGGCTCCACACCCAATAATCTCCCTCCTGGAGATTGATTATAGCAACTCCACCGCTGCTTCATTTCCTAGACAATAACTCCACTTTGGACCTGGCTGTTTCTCATCTTCTTCATCATACTTGAAGATCAATTGAAATTGAGCAGATTCTCAGTTTCTCCTTGGTTACAACTTTTGTTAACATATCTGTAGGATTCTGGCTAGTGTGTATCTTTTTTAGCTTCAACTATCCATCTTCCAATGCTGACCGTATGAAATGGTCCTTGAGCTGTATATGTTTAGTCTTGGAACGAAATGTAGATTTATTTGTGGATGTATGGCACTCTGGCTGTCATTGTATAACCTGCCCAACTCCTGCTTCTTACCCAATTCATCCAGAAACCTTTGTAACCAAATCAGTTCTTTACTAGCCTCTATAGTAGCAACATACTTTGCTTCTGTTGTTGAAAGTGCAACAACACTTTGGATTTTTGAAACCCAACTAACAACTATTCCACCTATAGTAAATACATATTCTGTAGTGCTCCTCCTGTTATCTTTGTCACCTACCATGTTTGCATCAACATATCCCTGTAGAGCAATGTTTGAACCACCAAATCATAATGCTTGAATTGTGGTACCTCTCAAATACCTGAGAATCCACTTCACCACCATCCAATTTTATTTTCCTGGATTGTTCATGTTCTTGCTTACAACTCCCACTGCATGTGCAATATCAGGCCTTGTGCAGACCATTGCATACATTAAGCTTCCAACTATTGATGCATATGGAACTTTAGATATATAAGCCATTTCTTCCTGAGCCTTGGGACACGCCTCCTTACTTAATTTGAAATGGCTAGTAAAAGGTATACTAATTGGTTTTGCATTCTACATATTAAACCTTTTAAAAACCTTTTCTATGTACTCGCTTTGAGATAATGTTAATTTGCGATTCTTCCTATCTCTAGTTATTCTCATACCAAGGATTTGTTTTGTAGCACCCAAATCTTTCATTGCAAATGAGTTTGCCAATTTCCTTTTGAGCACATTTATTTCCTGCATGTTAAAAATTGCAACAAGCATGTCATCTACATACAATAACAATATAATATAGCTTCCATCATTTTTCCTTTTGAGATAAACATAATGATCAGAGTGACACTTAGTATAACCTTGTTCAGACATAAACCTGTCAAATTTTAGATACCACTTCCTTGGAGCCTTTTTAAGACATACAAGATCTTCTTCAACCTGCACACTAGTTTCTCCTTCCATTTTCCTTGTGGCTGCTACATATATATCTCTTCCTCCAAATCCCCATGGAGAAAGGCAGTCTTTACATCTAACTGCTCAAGATGCAAATCTTCAGCTGCTACTAGACTTAGAATAGTTTTGATTGAAGTCATTTTCACAACAGGAGAAAATATCTCATCAGAGTCTATACCCTTTTTCTGTGCAAACCCTTTCACCACAAGTCTAGCTTTATACCTTTTTCTACCTCCATATTCTTCCTTCAACTTGTAAACTCATTTATTCTGCAATGTTGTTTTACCTGTAGGCAACCTGACTAAATCTCAAGTCTAGTTATGTGCTAAGGAGTCCGTCTCTTCTTTCATGGCTTGCTCCCACTTCTTCCTAGTTTCTACCTGCACTTCTTCTTCATAACATTCTGGTTCACCAGAATCAGTCAACAATACATAATATAATGAAGGAGAGTATCATTTAGGGGGTCTACTTATCCTAGTAGATCTTCTAACACCACTTTCGAGTGTTTTAAGTGCTTGTTGTTGTTCTGGTTGTTGTTCTGGCTATTGATCATTATGATTTTCAGGCGCCATCACTTTTCCTGTGATATCATCAAGCATTGTGTTTTCTTTGTTTTCTTTTTCCTGTTTCTTTTCCTGCAACTAAATCTTATACAAGACCTTTTCATTGAATATTACATCTTTACTTCTAATGATTTTGTGATTTTCATAATCATATAAGTGATAACCAAAATAATTAACACCATATCCAATAAAGGTACATTTCTTTTATTTTTCCTCAAGCTTTGTTCTATTTTCTTTATTAATGTGGACAAAGGCTTCACAACCAAAAGTCTTTAAAAATGAGTAGCTTACCTTTTTACCTATCCATGCCTCCTCTAGAATACCACCATCCAAGGAACTTGAAGGCCCTTTGTTTATTAGATAAACAGTAGTATCTACAGCATCTGCCCAAAATTGTAAAGGCAATTCTACATGTAGTCTCATCCACCTTGCACGCTTAATGATTGTCTTGTTCATCCTTTCTGACACACCATTTTCTTGTGGTGTTCCTGGAACTTTCTTCTCTCTGTGAATTCCATTCTCTGAATAGTACTTATCAAACTCTCTGTTGCAATATTCACCTCCATTGTCTGATCTAAGACACTTCAACCTTTTTCCTCTCTCATTTTCAACCAAAGCTTTCCATTTCTTGAAAGTATCAAATACATCACATTTATTTCGAATACAATAAATCCAGGTTTTTCTGGTTGCGTCATCAATAAAAGTAACATAATAACGAGAGCCATCGAGATATGATACCTGAGCAAGTCCCCATACATCTTTATGCACAAGCTCTAATTTTCCACTCTTCTTTTCTTTCCCAACACTGAGGAATCTGAGTCTCTTTTGTTTTCCATAAACACAATTCTCATAGAATTTAAAATCAACATGCTTCAAACCTGGCAACAAATTTCTTGAGTGAAGAATTTGCATCCCCTTCTCACTCATGTGCCCGAGCCTATGATGCCACAATGATGTATCTTTTCCTGTAGTGGTTAAATCATTAACAAAAATAGAAATACCATTGCATAAATACAATGTACCAACTTTTTCTCCTTTTTCTATTACTAGGGCTCCTTTAGTGACCTTCTAGGATTTATCTGTGAAAATAGTTACACAACCTTCACCTCCCAACTGCCCTATTGAAATCAAATTTTTCTTCAAATCTGGAACATGCCTTACCTCCTTCAATAGCCATTGATTTCCATTCTGTTGTTTTATGAAAATTGTACCCATTCTAATGATTTTATAGGGTTTATCATCACCCAATCGAACCTATCCAAAATCTCCTTGAACATAATCATGAAAATGTTTCCTATTAGGTGTGGCATGGAATGAGGCCCCTGAATCTACCACCCAGGCATAAATAATATTTTTTAATGAAAGAATCAAATCATCTTGCAACACATCACCTGTCACATTCGCTTCATGATTGTTTTCTTGCTGCGCGTCTCCTTCTTTTCCCTTCCGAGACTTGTAGTCTTTGTTCATGTGTCCTTTTTTCCCACATTTCTAGCACACTATCCTCGATCTGGACTTGGATCTCCCTTTCCTTGACTTACTGCAATATCCTGGGCTCTTTCCTCTTTCCATTTTTCTTCCCCTAGTCTCTGCAATCAAAGCATTACCTGATGTCTCACCAAAGCTTTTCTGTTGCATTTCCTCACTAAGGATTTCACCGACAACATCATTAAACTTTAAAGTACTAGATCTAGAGACAAAGTTACTAATGGTCATAACTAAACCATTCCAACTTTCTGGAAATGAGCACAGAAATAGCAGAGCCCTAACTTCATCATCAAAAGTTACCCCTACAAAAATTAACTAGCTCGTAACTGTATTAAATTCATTTAAATGATCAGCAACAGATCCACCTTATAACATATTCATATTAAATAAATGCTTCATAAGAAATACTTTCAAGAAATGACCCACTTGGGCATATTTTTTATTCCCTCAAGGAAGAATTCTACCCTATAGGGAACTATGATGACCAGTACACAAGATGAACAACATTGAGATAGGAGAGAAACCAAATGGTGCTAGAGAGCACAAATATTTTGCATTCCTTGTGCTCAAAGTTGGGTATCAGAAACTCTGAATGGTACATGGTTCTAAAGTACTATAGTGGCCTACATTGGTACATCAAAACAAAGATGGATTTCTTCTACATATCCTCATTCGGAGTCGCTTATCAATATGCTATAAAAATTGAGGGAAAATTGAAGCAGAAGAATAAGCAGGAGTTCAGGTTTGCAAATCTATGACAATAGAAGCCTAGAAAAGGTGGCCCTAACACATAGAATAAAGGACACAACAAGGAGATCCAACCTCAATACAACCAACCCAAGTTATAGGGAAATAAGGGTAATGGGAAGTCGAAGGACACTAAAAAGTGGTGTGAGTTCCACAAAATCCCCTTGCATAACACTGATGAATGCCACTTGAAATAATCATTCTTAGCTAAGCTTAAAGAAAAAAAATGTGCTCTAGCTCTAATATTGATTTAGAACAAGATAAAGGAAAGTAGATTATTGATGCAAAACTCATCGCTACCATAATTACTGCAAATATCCAACCAGAAGAGTCAGAGTATCTTGAGGAGGGGGAGCACCTCTATTATACACAAATGTGTGTGAAGGGGACCCCACTACATTTCATTATTGATATGCTCTTTGTCGTTCAATATGTTCTTTCATCTATTGTTGTTGTTGTTCAGTTGTAATTTGTTGTGACTTTTTTTTTCATTCAGTTTTTTATTTGATTTGTTCTTGTTTTTGCTCAGTTGTCATTTTTTGCGAATTTCTTTGTCGATATTGTTAGCGTCAGTCTTTCCAGCCTTCCTACAGTGATCAAATATGCTCTTACAATGTGATTTTGAAGTGTCAAGGTCAAATTTTGTCATTTCAGTGAGTCTTCAAGCAAAATTTGGTCACTAGGCATTAGGTCTAGGGTTTTCTCTCACTCTTTTGAAAGTTGCCCAAATGCCAATCTATGTCACTATTCAGCTGAGTCTATCATCATTCATAAGGTTTTCATTATCATCTCAATGTCTAATGAGTCATTTTACACCTTGTTCATGCTTCAGTTGCGCCTAAGTAAGGTCATTTCCCTCTCCTAGGGTTTTGAAGGCAATTTCTCTTGGACGGTCAAATCATCGGAAAAACTTGTTTCCTGATGTTCATACACCTTCCCCTATCCTTAAAGTACCTTATCAAATGCTTCCCAACACTCAGATCCCCGAAAATCCTCATTTTTGCACAAACCCTAGTTTCTTGCTGCAACCTGGCAATTTTCTAGGTTGGGCCTGTGTTTTGCCCTTTTGGACCCCTTCCCCTCAATAAATATCTAAGATTCTACTTTCCCTTACTTCCTAACATCCCTCCCTACTCCCAAAAATTTCCTCGAGAATTTAGAAACCCCTTATCCCCTTCATTTCGCTTCATTTTGACCAAAACCCTTGTTCCACACATCGGGATAAGTTTCACTAAAATGATGTTTCTGAGCAATAAAAGATGATTTTTTCAAAACTGAGAGAGGTTTTTGTCTAAAACATGCCAAGGAAGAAAAACCTCCTTCAATTTTTGCACAGGTGTCATGGTTTTAAAGAAATGTCAAAAATACCGGCGAGAACGAAGGTGCTCCAAGGACGGTTGGCCAAAGCACAAAACGAAGGAAAACGCCCGATCCACTCCAAATTTTGGCCAAAGCCTATTTTAATGAGCATGGTACTTTGTTGGGGAATCCTAGCCCAAATTTCAAGAAATTTGGAGAAAAATTTGTCATTTGTGAATTTTTTGTGCAAACACAGGTTTTTATTAACGGGTCTCACCCCCGTGAGACCCTTCGTCCCGGCAACTCCATTTTGCAAAAACTCAGCATTTCAAGATTTTTCATGCAAAGTTACATATTCTCTTGGATGGACTTGAGATTTTGTGAATTTTTGGGCCTCCAGAAAGTCAAAAAACATGCAAAATTTGACTTTCTGCCACTTTTTTGAACTGCAGAAAGCTGTCTTGGGAGAATTGATTTTTGACAGGGAAAATGAACTCCAAATTCAAAAATTTCAGTTGGTTTGGAAATTATACTCACATACCTTTCCAACAAGCCCACTTTTGCTCAATTTGGCCACCTGCAAGTGCCCCAAACATGGCTCCAAAGGGGCGCGACCCGTCAGGCAGAATTGTCCAGAAATGCACTGTACATCCCAAAAAACGCAGATTTGACTCAATTTGACTTTTTGAGGTGAATGATGATTCTCTTTGATGTAATTATGGTAATTTTTAGACACTTTTACCCTTATGTAACTCTTCTAGAAGATTCATTCATGAAAAGGGTAAAAATTAAATGATAGAATCGGTTTCCAAGTTTATAGAGGCAAGTTGTTTTGACTATCTAGTTTGTAGTGCTTAGTTTAGAAGTGGTTGAAACAGCTCCTAGAAGGATGAGCTCGACCCCTAGAGGCAAGGGAAGAGGTTAGCTTGCCTATATTATGTGTTTTTTTAGTCATTTTGAGGGGTTGGAAGGTTTGGACTCTTGAGGGAGAAGCTATCATTGTATTTATTTCACTGTATCTCTGCAATTTTTGGCTAAGGAAGACCAGGGTTTTGCAGTCCTTTTTGGGATTCTTGTGGTTACATGTATTGATGTTGTGTTTCTCTATGTACCTGTAAGTGTGTTATGTGAATCATTTCCTTTCTTTTCCTTCTGCACATTAAGCAAACGAAGTGTTAAAGTAAGAATTCATGACTGTCATGCTCTGCTTTTAAGTTTGTTTAATTTCAATGTTTCCTACTGTTTAAGGAGAATTCAAAGTTATTGTTTGCTCTCCTTAACTCCTCACCTGTC